>SEYY01019232.1:72500-87500 GCA_009176605.1 Armadillidium nasatum | reverse complement strand
ATATATATATATATATATATATATATATATATATATATATATATATATCTAGGGTGGGTCGAAAAAATCAATTTTTCGAGTATCGAATTCTAATAGGGCTCAAAAGCTACGTATTTGCATGCTAATCAATGAAAATATAATTTTAAAAAAATCATAAGTTAGATCTTCAGTTCACACAAAGGGCCTAAAGTTTGGAAAAAATGACAAAAAAAAAATCACTTTTAAGCTAAAATTATAATTATACAGGCTACATTTTTTGGTTTCTAATAGACTCTAAGTAATTCATTTTTGATGCGTGATAATAGAAAATATATTTTTAAAAATCATACACTTCATTTTGAGTTCACGCATTGGGACTAAAATTTTCGAACTTTCGTGAAAAATCGGGGTTTTACCGTTTAACAAATATACGGAATATTTTAATAAATCTAACAAATGAGATAGCCAATGCTTATTGTTTATGAATGCAATCCAATTGCCTATGATTGCAATTAAACTTGTTTATTGCAGCTATTCTGACCGTGGTGTGATCTATTGAGCATGAACATTGAGCAAGGCTCACATCAAACAAACCTGTCGAGACACGTCTCTTCGACTCTTTCCATCTCTGCCTATATAGTTTCTGATAGAACTACGGTTACTATCGCTTCCAGTATTTTGCATGATCTTGGAATGATTTCTGAAAAACATACGTCACTATAGTGAGCGATAAAAGCAACATAAGAAGAAAAAGAAGCTGTAGGACAATATATGGACCGGACTGTAGTAAAAATTCCTACTTTGATGGTTGAAAAAATAGGAGCTAAAATAAACCGAAGAGTAAGGAAAGAGGGGCACATTAGCGTGATTCGTGAGCCTGGTGGGCGATATGTCGGTCACGTCACACAGACGAGTGGAACAAATTGTGAAATAGCCAATTGAATCCTTAAGTACCTGGAAGATAAGTGATATTACATTAACGAACTGGAAGCGATTAGTTGTGATGGCACAGCAACAAACACAGGGTGGAAAATGGTGTTAATTGCATCATAGAGGTTAAATTTTAGCGCCCATTGCAGTGGTTCATTTACTTACTTCACTTCAATGAGCTACCATTCAGACATTTATTTGGATACTTGGATGGAGAGACAACGGAACCAGCGTCCTCTGGGAAAATCGGCAAACAATTGCCTGTTGTGAGAAATTACCCGTTATAAATATGAATTAGATGAAATCAATATAAATAAAACTGATCTCAGTAAAGTACCCTTCTGGATAATGTTAGAGCAATCCAGACAGGACAATATGCTCCAGATCTGGCTGCAAGAGATCCTGGACCTTTCAGTCACTCCCGATGGCAAACCGGGTCTTACGGTTGTTCATTTAACAAAAAAATACTACAAAGAACTCAAGATGCTTGTAAACTAAATTGTGAAGAGATATGCTCCTGTCAGAAAAATATGATTCAAAGTCCAAAACATATCTTTAAGGCTGTTCAAACAACAAGACACTTGTCAGACGACATTAAAAGAATCATCAATTCTGTGATTGTGAGAAACGCGTTCTTCTGTCACCCAGAGAACATGTTGTTGGCTATGATAGTGAATAAAAAAATAATACCTACGAAAGTTGGGTTACAGGAGGGTACTAAAGGCAAGAACTCAAAATCCGAAAAGGAAGTCTGTTAGAGCTTATACGACTCCCTCAATAAATTTTGATGCCACGGACTACAGTGAGTTGACAGATTCGCCAAAATGTAAGCTGTCGACCCCAATCCCCAATAATAGAAAGCTTGACAACAGTGACTATCTCGTCAGTTCTGCAAGATAAAACTCTGCTTGAGTTTGATTTTTTAACTTTTCCATTCCATACCCAAGCTGTTGAAAGATAAGCCAAACTTGTCATAGAGTCTGCAGAAAAAGTGTGGGGATAAGAAAACAGAGATGGCTACATAAAATCAACTTTGCTTTCAAGATCCACAATGCCAAAATTTGATTAAAAATCTGAATTTAAGATAATGTCCTTGACTAAATCCACATAACAACACACCCTAATTGGTTGGATGGTTGGGTAAATTGTGGGTGGAACTCGAACTGCAGCCATCTCCTCATGGTGAGTTCTGGGTCATTTCATTAAAAAAAATTGTGGAAAGGGTGAAAAGCTGAAAATGATGCTCTTTTATCAAAATAAAATTTAAAAAATTACTCACATTAACAAATTATTAAGGAAGATGGCCTTTTGTAATTTAAAATATCACAGTCCGTCTCTTTGCAAAATGGTAAAAAAAAAAAAAAAAAAAAATTTAACCTACATTCAAAAATATTCGGCCTTTTGCGCGAACTCAAAATGTAGCGAGTGGTTTTTAAATACAATTTTTCTATCCTCGGGCAACTAAAATGAAGTACTTAGATGCTATTAAAAGCCGAAAAACGTAACTTGTATAATTTGAGCGTAAAGTTAAATTTTGATGATTTTTTTCATTTTTTCCAAATTTAGGCCCTCTTTACGGGTTGTAAATTTGAATTAGATGAAATCAATATAAATAAAACTGATCTCACTATAAATCAACAGTACCTTCTGGATATTATCAGAGCAATCCAGACAGGATGTGATCTTTTTTCATTATGTTTTCACTGATTAGCGTGCAAATACGCAATTTTTGAGTCATTTTAGAATTCGATACTCGGAAAATTGATTCTTTCGACACACCTTAATATATGCATCAGGGGCACTTTTACTTTGATTGTAGTTTATTTAATACAAATAAAGTAGGACTGTCATTTCTTGCCTTTATAACATGAAGTCGTTTGCTTCCATATTCCAAAATAAAGAAAATTTTTCATCTCAGAGATCAAACCGCTGCTTATTGTAACTGAGTAGCAACGTATCAAACACTTTACCGATGATTCATCCTCAAAGCCCAAAAATTGCAGTCAATAACAACTTTAATTAAGTGAACGGACTCTTGCCATGACCATTTCACAAGGTTTTCACCCCATCCATATATATATATATATATATATATATATATATATATATATATATATATATATATATATATATATTATATATATATATATATATATATATATAATATATATATTATATATATATATATATATTATATATATATATATATATATAATATATATATATATATATGAGATGGGTGAATCAGAATCCGGATTCAAAGAATTTTTATGGTTTCGGATTCGGATTCGGATTCGGATTCGAGATCTAGAATTCTAAAATTTTCTTGATTCGGACTCGGATTCAAATTCGAGGGTTCTGGATTCAGATTCGGATTCGAAGGTTCAGGATTCGAATTCTTTCATTTACAGTAACATCAAATCTAAATAATGTTGTTCACTGAAAAATGGGACATTTTTTCAAATAAGTTTATGTAATTTTGTGAATAACTATTCAAGTATATGAAAAAAAAAAAAACGTTTAAGTATTGTTGAAAGAAAGGAATACAGAATGTACGCCTCCATAACTGAGAAAAGCACCTCGGTTATGCGATCGCATATTACGAAGAACCTCTCCCGCGGTACCAATAATCAATCCATGGGAAATCAAAGAAGTAAGATCGAAGTAAGAAGTAAGAAGTCAGACCGACTTGCAGCAAACGTTTCCACGCAATAGACGCAGGTTTCTCCTGTGGAAAACTTGTAGAGGTTGAAGAGGATACAAAGATTACAAGTTGATCTGAGTGGAAGACAGAGTTTTACAGCATAGAGAGAAGAAATAAAAGTTAAGAAAAGGTTTAGAAGGCGATCTTTTCAAGGTTAATTGGGATAGAGATATGTAAGTTTACGGGCTATATTTTGAGAATTTGAAGAAAGTCTTTATTTGTGGTAAACATTAAAATTAACTAAACTAATGATTCCAGAGACAGGAGAAAAAGAGATGAATTGCTATATTTTGAAGTTAAGGAAGTCAATGAATTTAGGGTAGTCAGTGGAGAAGAGAAAAATAAACAGAATTAATAATATATATATATATATATATATATATATATATATATATATATATATATATATATATATATATAATATATATATATATATATATATTATATATATATATATATATATATATATATATATATATATATATTATATATATATATATATATATATTATATATATATATATATATATATATATATATATATATATATATATATATATTATATATATATATATATATATATATATATATATATATATATATATATATATATATATATATATATATATATATATATATATATATATATATATATATATATATATATATATATATATATATATATATTACATGTTGCTGTCACTCACGGACAGAGCCCTTTTCAAGGAGGGGCATAATTAAAATAAAGAAAACTCACCCAATTCAGTACCTAACTTAGATTTCTCAGATGGGTGCAGACAGAGGATTTAAAGAGAGGTAGGTCAAATACAACAGGAAAAAAAACGAAGGTAGAGTGTTCCACAGAACAGAGGTGACTGAAAAGAAGGAGGTACAACAATGTGCAAGCCTAGAGTTCGCCAAGCTCACACAAAATTCATGTGCAAACAAGACACCCCTTGTGCTGCGAGGGCGACGCAATGGTGGTGGAATGCGAGAAGTCAACTCCCTCGAGCATCTGCCTTTGTAGTACCTATAGAAAAGAGAGAGTGCGCCAACGTCACTTCGCAGAGAAAGAGAGCCAAGGGAGTTTGAAAGTAGAGGACACTTTATTAGTCTCTAAGCCCTAGACTCAACCTTATTCAAAAGAAGGGTAGAACTGGAACCTCCCCAAATGTGAAAACAGTACTCCATACAAGGACGGATAAGACCCTTTATATAATTGGAGTAACTGTTCTGAAGAAAAAAATTCCCGAAATCTGAACAAAACCCCCAGCTTTTGAGAGGCCACCTTAGCAACAGTTCTGATTTGAAGTTTCCAAGATAATTTACAGTTTATGTTCAGTCCAAGAATATTTATGTTGTTCACGGGTGAGGCGGGTGACCATCGAAGGAGATAGTTGGGAGGTGTTTTTGATAGAGAGAGAGAGAAAGAGAGAGAGAGAGATATATGAAGAAATTAAGTTTTCAAAGAGTTGAATTTCACAAGGTTGCGGTGGCCGCACTGGGAAATCTCATCCAGATTGGCAAAGTTGAAGACGAGAAGCAACTATAGAAGCAAAAGAGTTAGCAGATCTGAAATGCGTAGAAGAATGGAGAGTTGAGTTGTCAATATATGAATGAACAGAGTTAGAAGTACAGCTGAGGAGATCGTTCATGAAAAGTGAGAATAAAGTAGGAGATAGAACAGAACCGGGAGGAACATCACAATTAAGAAGGAAAGAAGAAGAAGTCGCTCCATTAAAAAGTGCTGATATGGAGCGATTATTGAGTAAAGTAGAGAAGGAGGAAACCCAAAGGAAGAGAGCTTAAAGAGCAGTGGCGCATATCATACCCAGTCAAAAGCCTTGGATATGTCAAGAGCCACCACACAAGATTCCCCGTAGTCCCTAAAGGCAGAAGACCATAGATCAGTAAGATAGGAAAGAATGTCACCAGTAGACCTAGAGGGACGAAAGTCATACTGGTGATCTGAGAGAAGGGAGTGAGATTCCAAATGATCAAGGAAATGAGAGTTGAGGAGAATTTCAAAGAATTTAGACAGAATACAAGTAAGAGCAATAGGGCGAAAGTTAGAAGGTTCAGAGCGGCTTTCTATTTTCGGGATCGGTTGAACATATAAGCTCTTCCAGCACAGAGGAAAAGTATTAGTATTAAGGCATAGAGAGTAAAGTTGAACGAGGACAGGCTCCAATTCGGAATCACACTCTCTCAAAACCCGAGTAGGAATGCCATCCAGGCCACTTACCATCCTTATGTTCATAAATTTCAGAATCCCATGCACCTGATCACTTGAAATCACGGGTAAGGACATGGGACACCTGAGAGAAGAAGTAGTAGGAGGAGGGATGCAGATGTCTTCTAGGGTAAAAGTAGATGAAAAAAGGAGGCCGAGGAGATTGGCCTTTCATTAGGAGTGTAAGTTACAGATCCATCAGATCGAATAACAGAAGGAAAGGAAGATTTGCAAAAGATGTTGGAGATATTTTTTGCCAAGGGGCCAGAAATTTTTATCAGTAAGAGAACCAAGGAGGTTAGCGCACTTCCTTTTGGTGAAAGCACGCTTGGCTTGTCGAGGTATATCCCTGCAACGATTCCGAGCTGAATGAAAATTAGAAAGAGTGATAAGAGAAGAGGAGCTTTTCCACGCTCGATACGCACTGTCTTTTCCCTGAATAACACGAAAGCAGGAATCATCAAACCATGGATTTTGGGGTAGAGAAAGATTTAGTTGAAGATGGAATGAACCTGATCATACCATTCGAAATCACGACTCTCACTCTTTCGGCGGACAC
This sequence comes from Armadillidium nasatum, assembly GCA_009176605.1. Taxonomy (NCBI): domain Eukaryota; kingdom Metazoa; phylum Arthropoda; class Malacostraca; order Isopoda; family Armadillidiidae; genus Armadillidium; species Armadillidium nasatum. Next base: position 81,096 of record SEYY01019232.1, on the reverse strand, counting down.
CGAAGCATCATCATTGTCAAATCAGGATTCTTCCAAGAATAGTTGGCGAAAAAGCGACGAAATGCCCTTCCCCCCAATTAGCCCTGTCAAAGAGTAAGAAAAACGTTTACTTAAAAAGTTAAAAGAGAAAAAAAATTAAAACGAAACACTTATCTTATTTGGAGCAGCAAACTTTGTTGCAGTTGTTAAAACCTCACTAAACATAAATAATAAAGGAGAACACTTAATAAACACACACACACACACTTAATAACGGATAAAAAAAATATAATGAATAAGTATAGAAACAACATCAACTCATTAGCATTTATACTGTTAAACTCTTTCCTCCTCTGGGTTCTTCCGATCACCTTCTTATCTCTGTATATTCTTCTATCTCTTCAAGTCTTCCACAGGAAAGACCCACTTCTATTGAAAGGAAACGTTTGTGGCATTTCGGTGCCACAAGCTGGTCGAACTTGCTGTCGTACTTCTTTGATTTCCAGTGGAATGATTATTTCTTCCGTGGGAGGGGTCTTTCGGAGAGTGCAGTACGCATTACTGAGGTGATTCTCTCTGGTATGGAGGCGTACATTCCATTTTCTTTCCCTTCTAGTAAACCTAACAAACCTTGGTTTAACTCAGCTTGTCATCGTGCTATTCACCGCAGGAAGATTTGGAAACATCTCAATTTTTCTAATATTATCTCTGATCGCCAGTATTTCTTTAAAAAGGAACGCTCTACTGGTGATATTCTTTCCCTTCTCTCTGACTCTTGGTATTTCGCTCTTCGAAATTTAGGTAAATCCTTTGCTGTCGTGCTGAACATATCGAAAGACTTCGATAGAGTCTGGCACAAAGCTTTGATCTCTAAATTTCCTTCTTTCGGAATCTATCCATCTCTCTGTGGTCTTCTCTCTAATTTCCTTTCAAGTCGTTCTTTAGCAGCTGTTGTAGACGGCCACCGTTTTCCTTTAAACCTATTAATAGTGGTGTTCCTGAGGGTTGTGTCCTATCCCAAACACTTTTTCTGCTTTTCTTTAATGACCTTCTCTCTATTACCTATTACGCTCCTTCATTACTCCATTCAATTTGAAAGACGTCCCTCCCAACTGCAGTTGATATACTCTAGAAGGGTAACCTTGTAGCAAATAACCTCTGATCTTTCACGTATTTCGGATTGGGGCGAGAAAACATGGTTGTTTTCAATGCCTCAAAAACTAAGTTCCTTTATCTCTCCACTCGACACAATCTTCACACAACTATGATGTCTTCTTCGAAAACACAAAATTCAAATCTTCATTTGTTCTTAATATTCTAGGCGTATTCTTGTGGCTCTAGTCATAAGTAGTATACCCCGCGCTTTCGACCGGTGCCAGATTTAGCTACTTTTCGAAAAATCTGGCAACCTAAGCCAAACGGGATTTTGATTTGCAAGGCAAATCACTCCGCTCAAATTGACCTCACGCTCTTTCCTGACACCATTTTAGAGGGTTCATCCCATTGAAATTGGTCTGGGAAAGGGGCCCCAGCGGAAGTCCCGTGAACCCCCCAAAAATGGTATCAGGAAGTTGCTTGAGTTTGCAAAATCACTGCGTTCACCTCACTCTTTCCTGACCATTTTCTTTGCGGTTCAGACCGGCTGAAATTGACTCGAATCTTGGGGTCCGTGGGTCCGCGCGGGTTCGTGAACCAACAAAGAAAAGGTCTGAAAGGTCCCTGAGAATGCAAGATTGCACGCAAATGCAGAAAAGACCGTTAGGGATAGGTTGCCAGATTTTTCGAAAAGTAGCTAAATCTGGCACCGGTCGAAAGCGCGGGGTATACTACTACAACATAAAAGAGGAAACAAAAAATTCATTCACTTAAATAACTTTTCACTATCAGAATCTTCTTGATCATTTACATCATAAGTTTTAGAATTTGGGGCAGTGAAATGTTCAGTGACGTTGAATATATTACTGCTCTAAGATTGTATTTCAAAAACAGTAGCATTTCTACATTCTTTGGCAATACTTTGATTCTATCTTTTATATCTTACAGTTTTTCAAATTTTAACTTTGGGTCTTACCTAAGTATACTTGTTGAATCACTACAGTGAATCACAAGGAAAAATAATTCAAAATTTTTCTAGTTTTTTTCAAACTTTTATTATAAAAAATCTGAAATTTTCTGGAAAAAAATGCCTATAATAATTAATTTAAATGAAGGCTGGCTATTCTTCTTTTTTTTTATTATTATTATTATGCATCACAGCCACTCACGGGCAAAGCCCAATTTAAGGAAGAGGTTCTAAAGCAATAAAAAAAATAAAACAACTCAAAAGTCCCACCTAACACTAATTTCGTAGGTGAGCACAGGCGTGGGCTTTAAAGTAATAGAGATTAAATTCAGCAGAAAACATAGAAGATGGGAGAGAAATATCTACTCCTTCCTTATAATTAAGTTAATCTCAATTAAAATTATATCTAATTTTCTTAACCAAAAATTTCAGAGCTTTTGACCTCATCTGAAAATTCTTGAAATTTCTTCAGGTCATTGCTTGTCCTTTATAGGGGGGAGGGAGTTCTTCATCCGTGTATATAGAGCAAGATTCAAACATCTGAGGTGTTTTCAACCACACAGTTCTCGCTGAAAAAGTGCTATCTAGTGATTTCCGTCTTATCAACTATCCTATTCTTACTAACTCTCTCCTGCTTCTTTCTACCCTTTGTATTGTTGTCACACTATCCAATCGCTATTACACGATTACAATGCTCTTTTGAATCCCCCCCATATAGTCTCACCCTTCCTCTTTCCAATTATCTGACACCAGACTTAACCTTTATGCTTAATTAATTTTACATGTACTCTACTGGTAAAGTCTGGAACTCATTCCCTTTATCTATTTTCTTAACTTCACACTTTCAAACGCCGTGTATCGGGACAAGTTGGATTTCAATTTGGTCTGTACTGAGAATTTCCCAACTTTCATAGAAATTGGTAGGCTTCTGGCCTTTGTCCAACAGATATATATATATATATATATATATATATATATATATATATATATATATATATATATATATATATATATATATATATATATATATATATATATATATATATATATATATATATATATATATATATATATATATATGGATTAGGATTCGAATTCGGATTCGGATTCGAGAAATTCAAAATTGACTGGATTCAGATTCAAAGGTTCCAGATTCGGATTCGAATTCGAAAGTTGCCGGATTAGCCCATCACTGATTATATATATATATATATATATATATATATATATATATATATATATATATATATATATATATATATATATATATATATATATATATATATATATATATATATATATATATATATATATATATATATATATATATACACGAGGGCGAGCTGAAAAATAACGCCTGTGGATGCGTTGCTAAACAACGGAAACAGGTATAAAAACGTTCAGACCAGCATTCGAAAGATTGAAAATTGTAGAATAGATTTGACATGGGAACGGTATAGTTATTTGGTTTCATTGTTATGCAGGGATAGAAAAATGGAAACTAATAGTGATATTTTGATGAAGCAACGTTCTGTGATTGAATTTTTGCATGCCGAGGTGTGCAGAATGCGACTGAAATTCATCGTCGTTTGTTCGAGGTGTATGGAACAGACGATATGGATGTTTGCAACGTTCGTCGATGGGTAAGTAAAACAACTCTTTCCAATAAAGGTGAAATGTCAATTCATGATGCTCCGAGAAATGGCCGTCTCATTATAGTGACCACTGACCAACATCATGCTCGCGTTGATGACATAATTCGGGAAAATTGCTTAATTAAATAGTCGGAAATTGCTTCCATGCTTCCAATTTCAAAAAATGTGTTCAAACAATAATTGCAGATTTAAAATATCGAAAAATTTATCGTTGGGTGCCAAGGCAGCTGACAGAAGACATGAGGAAACAACGAATCGACATTGCAAACGAAATTCTAAATCGTTATCGTTGAGAAGGCGATCAATTTCTTCAAACCAATAGTAACGGGAGACGAAACGTGGGTCCACCACTACGATCCAGAAGGAAAACGAGCCTCTATGAAATTCAGACACTCAAGCTCACTTGGCGTACGTAAGTTTAAGACTCAATCCTCGGCGATAAACTTATATTGACAGCATTCTGGGATATAGAGGGTCTCGTCTATTTGGAATACTCGTATCTGCTGAAGAGCACGATTGTAAACTCCGATCGTTACTGTGAAACTTCAGAAATTAAAGAGCCGCATCCGTCGAATAAGACAAACTGTACCATTTTCCTCCTTCATCATGACAATGCTCGATAGCATTTCAGTGCCCAGACGCTTCAGAAGCTTCAACGCTTGAACTTCGAGGTCACTGAAGAAAATCTATAGTCCTGATCTGCCTTTCAGTGATTTTCACTTATTTCCAAAGTTGAAGGAGAGTCTCCGGTGAATGAGATTTGGCTAAGATGATGAGGTTAAGAAAGTTGTGGCAGAGTGGTTCTGAAAAATAGATCAAAACTTCTTTTCAACATATTTTGAGAAGTGGCTTCAACGTTTGCAGAAATGTATTGATGTTCGAGGAGATTATGTGGAAAAATACTGATATTTTTTCATTGAATAAACCTTTGAACTTCTTTCAGTATTATTTTCATTATCACATCTGCAGTGTATGAGATCTTACGGCAGAACAGGAGTTACTTAGTGGTAAAGCGTGAGACTTACCATCTTAAATGTCGCTGGTTCGAGTCCTATAGCAGACATTAATATTTTCTATATGAAATTAGTCCGTGAGAGTTATAGCAGACTTTAAACTTTGAGTATAACTGTCTGTGAGTGGGAGATTCGACCTTTCACCTCGTTTCCTTCTGCCTGTTGATGTTGGGGGAGTTCTTTGAGATGGCCTGCATTATAAATTGTTCATTAGCCTTCTCATCGAGATTTCCTTTTGAGCTTCCAATGCTTAGTGGTAACGCGTGAGACTTACCATCTTAAAGGTCGCCTGTTCGAGTCCTATAGCAGACATTAATATTTTCTATATGGAATCAGTCTGTGTGAGTTATAACAGGCTTTAAACGTCGGATATATATATATATATATATATATATATTATATATATATATATATATATATATATATATATATATATATATATATATATATATATATATATATATATATATATATATATATATATATATATATATATACATCAAAATTCAAAGTTCGCCACAGGAATGGTTATTAGCCTAGTCAGTAGGTCCATTCCAGGATGAAGCAAGGGTTTCACTGGCCGACGGCAAACATTCGCTGGCTGGCCAGGTCTATCACTGATGTTGATATTGATTCCACCTGCAGTAAGCATTCCACTGATGCGCTTATTACGCATATTTAGGTGGGGCTAAGCGCGAGAGAGCTACCCAAATTTCTCTACTCCAACCAAGTCTCGAACCCCGGACCTCTAACTCTCAAGGTGAGTGCTTGATCGAATGAGCTATGCAGAAATATTCATATTTCAGCAACTTAACGTGGGAAGAGAAAAAATATTAGTTAAAAATGGTTTCTAGCCTCTAGAACCATGCGAAGAACTATATATATATATATATATATATATATATATATATATATATATATATATATATATATATATATATATATATATATATATATATATATATATATATATATATATATATATATATATATATATATATATATATATATATATATATATATATATATATATATATATATATATATATATATATATATATATATATATATATATATATATATATATATATATATATATATATATATATATATATATATATATATATATATATATATATATATATATATATGGCTTCCTTTAAGATGGTTTGACTGAAGATAGTCTTTCATTTCTCTCTCCGATTTCTTGGTTTTCTTTTGACATTTTTTGTTGTTGCATTGGACTTATCGAAAGTTTTCATAGGTTCTGGTACAGTGTATTGAATTCTAAAAACACTTTTCTCTCAGTATCTCTCTCTCTCTCTCTCTCTCTCTCTCTCTCTCTCTCTCTCTCTCTCTCTCTCTCTCTCTCTCTCTCTCTCTCTCTCTCTCTCTCTCTCTGTAACCATAACTCTGATTTTCTCTTAGGATGCTTTGTTGTATTGTTCTGTTTTAGGCGGTCACAGTTAATCTATTAATCTATAAATAGTGTTGTTTCAGAGGTTTCTGTCCAATATCCTGTATTCCTACTGCTCAAGACCTTTGACTACTCCTAACATTTCTCATTTCATTTTAAAATCAGTCTATCAGTAGGAAGTAATAGATGCTGGGAGAGCGGTAGAGTAACAACTGACTTTGATCCTTTTTGTGGCAGAGAAAATGTGGTAGTTTTCAATGCTTAAAAAACTCATATTCTTCACCAAATTATTTAATACAACATTCCATAATAATAACAAAACATTTTTTTCGAAAAACAAAACTCCAATTATTTTTTGTTTTTGATACACTTGTAATTTCTTGTCGTATCACTCAGCAAACATTTTTTAAAGGTTTCTCGTTTCAGGCCAAATTGAAAAAACCTTCACACAATCCCTTTTTTTTTTTTTTTTTTTTTTTTTTACTCTGCATAAGAGGTGTTTCCATCTTCGTATGGAGTACGCATTCACATAAAACAATCTTTTATCAAATGATAGCCTAGAGCAACGTTGGCGAACCTTTAATAGTTGCTGGGTCACTTTTAGTACATCTAAAAATTTTAGAAGCATAAATAGGTCAAACACATTCTTATGAATATAATTTTAATGAGAGACTTGATGTTGCTTTTTAGCAGCCATTGCTTTTTCGAAGTTCATATTTTGTTGTTTAATCTTAACGCAAGCATCACTCGTATCCATACCAAAGCGATTCCTGGTGGTTGATTTTATATAGTTCATGGATGGATGGGTTATAATTTAAACATGAACAAAAATTATCACAAACTAAATTATCATGATCACAAAGAAACGAGTAGACGTTAACACAAAACATTGACAACTGATAAACCGCAAAGAGAAAAACAATCAGATAATATACATAGTTGAATAAACTATTTCAGAAATGTTTCGATATTATTTAATTTTAATTGCTTTTCATAACGGTTTATAACTGGAATTGCAATTGAACAAAACATTGCGAAATTAACCGAGGAGCGGACGGAAGAGTTGGAAACATAGTTATGCATTTGGCAGTGTCGCATAATTTCTGAGAAATATCTTATTTAAAAAAAAAAAAAAAAAAAAAAAAACATCAATTTCCTGGGTTTCCTCCTCGTCTCGTGGATCACTGAAAGTTGATGGTGAGTCAGTTCGTGACCCGCGGGTCACTGGTTCGCCATTACTGGTCTAGAAGTTTTCATCTCATCAACTATTCCGCTCTCCCGTTTATGAGATCTCTATAAGGAATGGAGTAATTCTGGTGGTAATAAACAAACTTTGGCTCTTCATCTGTAATATATATATATATATATATATATATATATATATATATATATATATATATATATATATATATATATATATATATATATATATATATATATTATATATATATATATATATATATATATATATATATATATATATATAAAAGTAGTGAACAATTTCTGTGTTATGATTAAAAAAATTTAGTTGTTTTAAATATTTTGCAAATAATTATTCGTTTAAAGTTATAATCCTAAATAAATTCGGTTTAATGAACAAATTACATGTGTTATGATTACTCCAACACAGACGCAACATTCGAAATTTAGTACCCAAAATAAATGTTTATCTTAAATTGGTTGACCTGCGGAGCGAATTTTGAGAACCTCCGCTTCAAGGAAGACGAGGAATTATTTTTAAAAAATAATAATAAAAAAAATTCCTCATTGTGTTTCCGTGTTTCGTAAAGCCTTTCTTCAGATGTTGAATGCCGAAGTCTTTGCCTGAAATTGGGCTTCTAATTACGCTTTGTTATTTCTAATAGAGCTTTAATAGCGTCGTTGCGGCTTAAGATTCATTCGGACGCCACTTCACTAACTTCCATTAGCTTCTGAGCTGACATTAATTATTCTAAATCGTGAGTCTTCCAGTTTACATTTCTGCACAAACACATACATACGCACGCACATACACACACATGATGCACTACACTCACACACATCAATTTTATATATATATATATATATAATATATATATATATATATATATATATATATATATATATATATATATATATATATATATATATATATATATATATATATATATATATATATATATATATATATATATATATATAAGGACACATAAATGTGTCAAAAGAAATATTAAAGTGTTCCAAAAGAATTAACTCTTGAAATTTAAAACTGAATCTTTCAGGGTACATATTCACACACATACACATACACGCAAGCACATACACAGATATACAAGTTTTCTTTTCATATATATATATATATATATATATATATATATATATATATATATATATATATATATATATATATATATATATATATATATATTATATATATATATATCAGTGACTGTTCGTAGAACATTTAGCTGGGCATGAAGGTTAGTACAAA
>SEYY01019232.1:62500-67500 GCA_009176605.1 Armadillidium nasatum | reverse complement strand
AGGCTCTGAAGGCTCTGGCTGCTCTGGTGGCTCTGGCGACTCTTTAAGAATCTTATACCCTTGAGGGCCCATACATAATTTTTAATGGGGATAAGGGTTCCAACCTTTGGTGGGTAACTCTTTACAAGGGACAACACAGCCTGGAGAGCAGGGAGAGTACCTGTCTGGAACCTCTACATAGACTTAGGCCTAGTGTGAGGAGTTCGTTGATTTATATTTTTCTGATTTTTATTTATTTAATTTTTTAATTTTTTTAATTACTTTTAATAAATATTTATTTATTTTAAATTTTAAATAATTATTTTTAATTTTTTTTATTATTTTCTTAATTTTTTAATTATTCTTTAATTTTTTAAATTATTTTTAAAATATTTTTTATTTTTTAATAATTTTTAGTTATTTTATTGATTTAATAATTTTTAATTATTAAATCAATTTAATAATTATCATTATTATTATTTTTACTAATTTTTTGGGGGGGTACAGGGGGGCAGGGACAGAGGGTAGGGGACAGAGGATTCAGGGGCAGGGGGTAGGAGGCAGGGGCTTAGATTAGACCCCTGGGGTCTAGCCCCGTCGTCCCCTAAGCGACAATATCGGTGTTCAACTACTTTTCTCAACACGGAGAGTGTTGCTGAATGTATTGTGAAATTCAATTAAAAGAGAAATTGGAGTAACAAATAATCTACAATCTAAGAAAATATCATGTCATTAATCAGCGACTATTTCGATTATATATATATATATATATATATATATATATATATATATATATATATATATATATATATATATATATATATATATATATATATATATATATATATATATATATATATATATATATATATATATATATATATATATATATATATATATATATATATATATATATATATGTGACACGACTGAAGTACTGAGAGGACAGAGAAGGAATTGGTTGGATGGTGTGCTGGTGTGTTGGTTGGCTGTTTGGTTGATTATTTGTACTTAAACCGAATTCGAAACTCGTTCGTCATTTGAGGAGAAATCGCAGAACGAAAAATAAAGAAGCACTACTTAAGACATCATTTTTTTATCACGATATAATTCGTTTCTGTGCATGATTCGTGTGCGTTTGCTTATGTGGAGAGAGAGAGAGAGAGAGAGAGAGAGAGAGAGAGATCCAAAAGGGGGAGTGGGGTTTCCTTTTCTGGAAATTGTTTACTTGTTTCTTTAGTGGCAAACAGAATATATATATATAATATATATATATATATATATATATATATATATATATATATTATTATATATATATATATATATATATTATTATATATATATAATATATATATATATATAATATATCATATATATATATATAGATATATATATATATATTATATATATATAATATATATATATATTTTAATATTTTTTTGTTTTTTATTTTATTATTATTTTCAAAATATATATATATATATATATATAAATATATAATATATATATATATATATATATATATACTATATATATATATATATATATATATATATATATATATATATATATATATATATATTTCACCTCTGGTGGAAAAAGGCCAGAGGCCTACCAAAATTCCACCAGAGTTTATGGGAAAGAAGGGAACCTGGTCAAATTAAAGGCCGACGTGACTTGATACACGATATTTGAAGGTGTGTAAATCATAGGAAGTTGGGAAAATAGAAGAAGGGAGTGTGTTCCAGACTCATGTACATGTAAGGCTGAGCATAGCGGTTAAGTCTGGGGTCAGAGAGTTGGTAGATGTAGAAAGTCGAGATGCACGAGCCCTTCTCAGTTGTGGAGGTATGTGACGAGAGAGTTCAGAAGAGCAGTGTCCATTGTAATAGTGATAGTATAGAGAAAGCGTCGCAACAATTCGACGGGCAGAAAGAGACTGGAGAGAATTAGTGAGAGCAGGAGAGTTGATAAGACAAAAAGCCTTAGACTCCACTCTTCTCAAGAAGAGCTGTATGAGTGGAACCACCCCAGATGTGTGACGCATACTCCACACAGGGGCGAACAACACCCCTATACAGAGCAAGCAACGTGGTGGAGTGAAGAAATACTGAAGGCGCCTCAGAACACCTAACCTCTTAGAAGCTTGTTTAGAAAGAGAGGTAATGTGATCTTTCCAAGAAAGATCGCGATAAAAAGAAACACCAAGAATATTAAGAACAGATGAAAGGTCTGAGTTGAGTGTTTTCGAAGAAGATATATAGTTGTGTGGAAGATTGTGTCGAGTGGAGAGATGGAGCAATTGAGTCTTGGTGGCACTGAAAACAACCATGTTCTCTCTGCCCCAATTTGAAATACGAGATAGATCAGAGGTCAGCTTCTCCAAGGCAACCTTCCTTGCGTCTATTAACTGTTGTTGTGGTGGGGCGCCTTTCAAATTAAAAAGAGTAATGAAGGGTGGAGTCATCACCATAGGAGTGTATAGGAGATGAAGTAACAGAGAGAAGGTCATTAATGAAAAGCAGAAAAAGTGTTGGGGATAGGATCAGATCCTTGAGGAACACCACTATTAATATATTTAAAGGAAGAGCTATGGCCGTCTACAACAGCTGCTGTAGAACAACCGGAAAAGAAATCAGAGAGAAGAATAGTTTCCGAAAGAGGGAAGTTTGGAAATCAAAGCTTTATGCCAGACTCTATCGAAAGCTTTTGATATGTCTAGCGCAACAGCAAAAGATTCACCGAAATGCTGAAGGGCGAAGGACCAAGAATCAGAGAGAACGAAGAGAACGTTCAGAGATCACCAGTAGAGCATTTCTTACCAAAGCCATACTGGCGATCAGAAATAAAATTAGAACAATTGAGATGTTTGATTTGAAGCAGAAGAGCTTGAAAACCGTTCTATTATGCCTTATTTTTTTGTGAAGGCGGCGTAGCTGGGTGGTAGAGCCTTCTGTACATTGTCTAACGGCGACGCTGTTGTCAATGGGTTCGAATCCTGGCGTGCGGAAAATTTTCCTATATCATATATATATATATATATATATATATATATATATATATATATATATATATATATATAATATATATATATATATATATATATATATATAATATATATAAAGAGTTTATGAGAATGACTGTAAGAGGAAGCAACGGTAATTGCTGAATTGCTCCCACTTTATTTAATGTTTGACATAACGATTAGAACAAATAAATCTTCGATTTAAAACTCTAATTCTCTGAAAATCTTCATTTTTAAGTCTGAATTTCAGCTTCAAGTCTAAATTTAATAATATAAGTTTTAACCAAAAACATTGAAACTATTATCCTTAACTGCAAATCTCTAAAAATTGATAAAAATTTTTCCTTCTCTCTCTACAATTTCATCCTTTGATTAAACAGAACAAAGGCAATAAAATATAATAAAATCATAAATAATATTCATTCCTATAATAATCTTTTATTACAAACTCTTCGCTGTTGATTCCATCGCCATTGCAATTCTACGTAAGCAACGACAGGAAAAAAAACCTTTTAAAATGCCACTTTGAATCACTATTATTGTGATCATCTTCTTTTGATTGTATAATAAGACATTTGCTTCTTAAAATGACCGACTACACTCTCGGAAATTATTGGTTTAAGAAAACCTCTTTTGACTCGAGGCTTTCAACTCCTCAACAGAACCGGTATTAACGAATAGAATGTCACTCTACGACGGCGTTGGCGAATCCCATTGGAGAATTCAGAAGTATATAAAGAGTGTCAGAGGCCTGCAATCACCGCCTTCTATTCCAGAATTTTACATGCAATGGAGTCGTTCAGAGAGAAAGAAAAATAATAAAAATTAGCTCGAAGCGGCAATAGCAAAAAGAATGGAGATTTTGCATGTTGTTTTGATAGGAATGAGAGTCTCATTCGGGTGTTAATTATGGGAGGGGTCGGGGGAGGTGGGGGGGAGGGGAGGCGAGGGGGGGAGGTGATTGTTGGAGAGGTCAGGATGAAAAATAATTTTTTCCGAAAGGAGAGTCAATTTCATTTATCGTATACAGAAAAGTAAATAATCCTTGGAGTTATCGAACAGACCATATATATATATATATATATATATATATATATATATATATATATATATATATATATATATATATATATATATATATATATATATATATATATATATATATATATATATATATAATATATATATATATATATATATATATATATATATATAATATATATATATATATATATATGAATAAGAAAAGAGATATGGTTGGAAACCGTGCTATTATTTTAGTTCAATAAGGAATTCATTTATGATGGGAAGCTTCCAAAAGTCATCGATCATCGTTATTATTATTATATTTTCTCAAAAAAAAAAAAAAAAAAAAAAAAAAAAAAAAAAAAAAAAAAAAAAGGTTTGAACCAAAATCGGAAAATGGATTTAAAAAAAAGGGAGAGAATTTCATTGGGATTCCTTTCCCTTATATTATGGCGTTTATTTTGTGTTAATTTCCTTTCAATTACTTTATCATTTGTAATTATTTTTTTTTTATTATTTTTTTTTTTTTTTTTTTTTTTTTTTTTCTCTTGGCGAGGTTGCCTTTAATTAGTTTTAAGTATAATCATGATTTTTTTTTCTTTTTTAATTGGCGTTCCAGTTTACTGGAGCTAATCTTTAAAACTGGTCATTGTTTTTGTTGTTTCTTTTTGCAGCTGTTATTGTAAACAGCTTTAACTGTAAGTGTTAAAGTTATTTGAATAACTTTTACAGCTTTAAATGCTGTTGTTATTTATTTGTTTGGTGCTGAATAAGTGTTAAGTTAATTTAACCTCCAACAAAAATTTTATCTATAATAAGAAATTACGTCAAAATCTCAAAAATTTATATAACAATTGAAATAACATTTGTGTTAAAAAAATGAACAGATTTTAACTGAAAATCAAAATGAAGTTTCTTCTTCTTCTTCTTCTTCTTCTCTTTCTTCTTCTTTTTCTGCTTTGTTATTATT
>SEYY01019232.1:45000-57500 GCA_009176605.1 Armadillidium nasatum | reverse complement strand
GGGGACGCGAGTAACCTGTCAACGGATTCTTTATTTCTCTCTTCCTCCTTCTGCTGTTGCTGCTGTTGGTGCAAATTTTCCTGCTGTAGTTCTTTTGCAATAGCTTCCATATCTTTTCGGAGTGAACCTATCAATGAAATTAAATTATTAATTAAATAATAATTAATTGGTTTCATAAATAATAATAATAATAATAATAATAATAATAATAATAATAATAATAATAATAATAATAATAATAATAATAATAATAATAATAATAATAATAATAATAATAATAATAATAATAATAATAATAATAATAATAATAATAATAATAATAATAATAATAAACGGAAATTGACGAGTTAATTTAGAAGACATTATTATAATATACATGAATAAAGTAAAATTTCGAAATTAGAGGAGAAGAGTTGATGTAAAAGCGGAGAACATTTAATAAGAGAAATTAATTCAGTTTATAATCGGCTTGTTGCAAACTCACCATTTATGTCATTTAATACATCAGGAGAAGCACTACGGATATGATCTTCATATCTGCTTCTTCTTTTGACTTCTAAATCGAGACGTTCCTGAAGTCTTCGTCTCAATTTCTTTAGTTTTACACATCTTTTTTGCATAATGATGCGATTTTTTTGTTCTTCTTGCAATTGTTTCTCTAAAGTCTCTCGAAGTTCTCTCTCTCTCAGGACTTCCATTTTTAACTCGGCTGAAATTTGAGGCAATTTTATTACTCATATGTATTAAATAAATAATATAAAAGTAATTAATGTATGAAATTTCATATTTAAATTTAAGACTTAGTATTGGACCACGTAATTTGTTCAGTTTTTGACTATCAATCCCGCATTTTTTTTCTTAAATTAGAATAATTTTGGTGACAGCACCAAAAAACTTTAACATTAAAGCTGTACAACACTGAGTTTATATTTTTATATTTTCTTAAAGAATCATTTTTTTTTTTTTTTTAAAAAAAAAAAAAATAAAATATATATATATATATATATATATATATATATATATATATATATATATATATATATATATATATATATATATATATATATATATATATATATATATATATATATATATATATTATTATATTTTATTTTTTATTTTTTTTTTTCTAGTAGATTTATCTAATGTTTCTTTAAAAGATGAACGACACGAGAGTACAAACCTTTTTCATATTGTGTTTGCCTCTCGTGATGCCTTGCGTTCTCTTCTGCTACTCTCAGTAAACCTAAAATATTCCTTAGCAAAACTTCTGTGGACGAAAGAGGGGCGCTGCCTCCAAACCCTAATGGGTTTGCTCCAGCGTTCTGAGGGGGAGGTGTTAGTTGGGTCATACCTGGAGTGCTGGAATTTAAGGACCACATATCTCCTGTATCCATGGCTGAAGTAGAGTAAAAAAAATTGCCTAAGATCACACGCACACACACATGTAAAGATATATATATATATATATATATATATATATATATATATATATATATATATATATATATATATATATATATATATATATATATATATATATATATATATATATATATATATATATATATATATATATATATATATATATCAGATAATTTTTTTAAATGTTAGTGTATGAGTGTTTATAATAAATAAAAAAATTCAATGCTTAATTTTTATAAAAGTTTTGCTTTTAATTAAAAGAAATGATGGAATTTTATTCTAAAATTCCAAAAAAGGAAAATTTTTCCTTTCAGTGTTTGAGTGATTTCAACATTTTTTTGCTGACTCAGTTCTTTTATCAAGCAATTCTTAACGAATAGATGTAAAGCAAATAATTAATATGGAAAGTAGAATTAAAAGAGAATTGTTGTTAAAAAACATTTGAGTAGAAAAAAAAGTAATAACAATATTTTTTTTTATTTCAAAATCTGCAATTCTTATATTATTTCTTTTGCATTATTAAATTATTTGAAGTATTCTAAAGCACTTATTTACGTAACCTCTCCTAAATGGATCTAAAATTTACATACAGTTTAAACAACTACTTAAGGATACCAATAAAAGGAAGAGAACTTTTTTAAATTCAAAACTGACAATTTTCAAAAAAGAAAAAGAAAAAAAAGTATATATATATATATATATATATATATATATATATATATATATATATATATATATATATATATATATATATATATATATATATATATATATATATATATATATATATATATATATATATATATTTATATAATTTAAAAAAAATAAATAAATAAAATAAAACTAAATCAAGAAAATCAAATTAAGTATAAAGATTGTTTTAAAAAAACTCAAATCAAAGAGAAATTTATTTTTGGAATGGTTCTCTATCTCGAAAAGGAGAAGCTTGAATTCAAATCAATGATTTTTCTGAAGCTTTGAAAAGAAATAATTTTGCTTCTCGCAGTTACAAATTTTAATGCTACTTCCTATTACATATTATCAACACATACTCCTATTTAGAAGCATTTATAATGAACAACTTTAATTAGGTTTTTGTCACTTAAAATTGAGCAAAAAACTTAATAAAATTAATAATAATATTTCTAATAAACTCACATTCATCTTTTTCTCCTTCTTCCTCGTCCATATCTGACAATCTTTCTTCATCTGTCCTCTGAACGACTTCCCCTGAGGTAGCTACACCCGCTACAGAAATAACAGAGTTAACAGAAGGAGATTCATTCGAAGGTTTATTGTTTAATCTTCTTGTTGAATCTTCCTCTCTATGTGAAGAGCTTCCGTGACTCCTCAACTCAACTTCTCTATCTTCTTCTTCATCCTCTCTTTCTTCTAATGTAGGGAGGACATCCTTCGATAGACATTGTCTTTGTGAGGTTAAGGATTGGCGAAGAAGGAGGCTGATGATCATCTTGAGTATTGGATGTGGATGAAGGAGGTAATGGAGAAGGTAAGTGAAGATTATGTGATGATAAATGGGATGATGTGTTGAGACTTCCAATTCCAGATAAACTCGTTGGGGGGAGTCCACGTCGAGCGTCCAACATCATCTGTCTTTCCCTTTCTACTCTTTCTTCGTGTAATCTATATATATATATATATATATATATATATATATATATATATATATATATATATATATATATATATATATATATATATATATATATATATATATATATATATATATATATATATATATATATATATATATATATATATATATGTCAAATTTAAATATAGTCTTTACTGATCTACTTAAAAAATAAATTGATGGTTTATGTATGGAAACATTCTTCTTGATACACACAAGTTGTTGTTTATATGCTTTTTATAACAAAAGAGTTCCCAAGAAAAACTGAACACACTAAAAGCAAAGCGTTATATATATATATATATATATATATATATATATATATATATATATATATATATATATATATATATATATATATATATATATATATATATATATATATATATATATATATATATATATATATATATATATATATATATATATATATATATATATATATATATGCTATAAATACCGTGCTAAAGTTTCCGGGAGTGATTTGCTTCATTGGGGAAGTTTCTGGTGGAGAAAGTTGATGTGGATGACCTCCAGGAGCACCAGGAACTCCACCTGGCAGACCAGTTGGCAGTAGATGAGGATATCCCAACCCGGCCATATGATGGGCCATATACTGTAGAGGGTTAAAATGCGGTGGGGCATGATACCCATTTGCGAGAAGAGGCGACTTATCCAAACGCGGATCTATAGAGAGGGATTGTAGTTAAATAAAAAGAAATTTTATGTAAGTGATTTTAAATTGTCATAATGCAATAAATTGCTTTAATTTTTTTATTTTATTTTCAGAAACAGCAAATCAACCCAAAACCTAAAATCAACTTTTAATAAAAGAATAATTTTGAAGCTTGAAACGACATTGTGTATTTTATTCACTTGTTTAAGTCGAAAATGATAAGAGAATTAGATCATGATTAAAGACTCGTATTTTTCTTTCCTGTCTTTTTATATCTCGACGAAAGATTCTAAAATATATTATTAACACATGGAATACCATAACAAATAGGCTTAATTTGTTTGTCTTAGACATTAGTCTCACTTCATCTGATTTCCTTTGAACATTCCGACTCAAAAGACTTTAACTCTTCATTTAAAAAGAAACTTGCTGTTGATCATTACCACACGTTGATTAGAAATGTTACTCGTGGGCATATAAATAAACGAACACCGAAATTCGTTCATTCCTGCTTCTAATTTGAGTTCCCTTCACAATACTTCGAAGTAAAATCGCGCAACTTACTATTATAGAGAGACAGAATGATAAACAGCGGGAAGAAGAAAAGAAATAAATTCAAAGAAATTGCTTGTCACAACAAAATAAATATCTTAAATATACATTTCATTAGTGGTAAGCTACTTAAAACAATTTTTTTTTAATACAGATGGTTTTCTTTCTTTCTTTCTTTTCAGTTTTCATTTGTAATGAAAGATCTTTATCAGTATTACTTTGAAATGATTTTTATAAATGACAAATAAAAAGTAGAATGGATAAATATGAGAATTGAGGTATAAATTTTGCGAAATGGAATCATGCCGGATTCGAGAGACGAGAATTGCAAAAAGGAAAACCAAATTAGAAATAATCGCTACGACAGATAAATTGACGAAATTGGTTGGACGGAATGAGTCTGAGACTCGGCAACTCTTTGTGTGGTAAATGTTCGTAACAGAAAACTGTTTGCTCATCTAATAGCCCACCATCAATATAAAGGACAGCTCGCGACGTCAAGGAATTACAGCCAATCTACCCTTTGGACGTATGCCGACAGACTCCTTTGTTTTATTATTTCGAACATTTTGATTTTAAGGTCGTGTAAAGCGATAAACACCGACGCTATAATAAACATTATGGATAAAATAATTCACTTTCATTTTATTTACCTAATCATTATTACTTCTCTATATATATATATATATATATATATATATATATATATATATATATATATATATATATATATATATATATATATATATATATATATATATATATATATATATATATATATATATATATATATATAATGCTGATGAGTATTCTAATGAGAGTTGGGTGCTATTACACCTTGATTTTAATTATCAAATTAATTAAGATTATATCTTAATTTCATTTTCCTTCATCTTCTTCTTCACCTTTTTTCTTCTCTTATTTCAATTAAAATTTTCATTAAAAAAATGCATTAAAAATTCTATCGGAAGCTTTAATTAATTTCAACATCTTATTATAACTGAGAGTTGCTTCTTAATCTTTTCAAACTTTATTTTCAGCATCACAGATTCTCTCTCAAATTACACACTATTTTTTTTTCACAAAACGAATACATTCTTTTATAATTATTTTTATTATTATTATTATTATTATTATTATTATTATTATTATTATTACTACTACTATTATTATTTTTAGGAATAAAAAACTTTAAATATATATATATATATATATATATATATATATATATATATATATATATATATATATATAATATATATATATATATATATATATATATATATATATATATATATATATATATATATATATATATATATATATATAGTGTTTGTGTTTGTGCACTTGTGTAATGAGAAAGAAGTATTTGCAAGATGTTAGAATGACAAAGTGAGAAAATAAAAAGAGGTGAACGATTTCACCTCATTTTCATCCACTCTAAATAGCCACGTAAATTCTCGTTTGTATGTTTGTATTTTTGTGTATTTTAATGTAGAAAGGAATATAGAAATAGGATTAATTCTAAGAGCCAAATACAAATATCTATTAATAATAATTTTGATGACTTAGTTTTTGTTGTATCTTATTTTCTTAATTAAAGAATACCCAAACACCATAAACACCTATATATATATATATATATATATATATATATATATATATATATATATATATATATATATATATATATATATATATATATATTATATATATATATATATATATATATATATATATATATATATATATATAATAATTATTATTTAAAAAACCCCAAACACAATAATAACATTTTCTAGATTTAGTGATTATTATTATTATTATTATTATTATTATTATTATTATTATTATTATTATTATTATTATTATTATTATTATTATTATTATTATTATTATTATTATTATTATTATTATTATTATTATTATTATTATTATTATAAAATAATGTATAGAAGGAAAAAGGATTGAATTTTGCGAAATTAGCCCAAATGACTATTAATAAAGAATTGTGTAAGCATTGAACAAATTTATGGTTTGTTCCGCACTGAGAAACTCCCACATTCGCCGCGATCTTTTGAACGAATTAATTTTTAGAATTTATTTTGCGTTTGTCGAACTGGGCACTAATTATCACTTATCTTCGCATTCCCTTCTCTAATAACAGAGTCTCGCAAACATTAACAAATATTTCGTAGTCATACGTTCGCTTCCTGCAGCTTATCTCTATTACTAAGTTATCATCGGGGAGAGAACACATGTTTTCCTAACTTCTTTTTTTTTCTTTCTTTTATACTTTAAATGAATAATGCTATGCGATAGGAAGCAATATATATCATAATGACATTACCTAATTTACTTGCATTTATTTGTTTAACTCAGAAAAAAGGGAATATATATATATAATATATATATATATATATATATATATATATATATATATATATATATATATATATATATATATATATATATATATATATATATATATATATATATATATATATATATATATATATATATATATATATATATATATATATATATATATATATATATATATATATATATATATATATATATATATATATATATATATATATATATATATATATATATATATATATATAATAATATAAATTATAATAAAAGAAAAATATATTATTTTAATTAATATTTTCTTAAATATAATAAAAAATTAATTAAAAAAAAAAAAAAAAATGAAATATTTATAAGAGTTTAAAAAAAAAAAAAACGGTTTAATTAAAATTTTAAAAAGTTTAAAAGTTTAAATAATTAAAGAATACCAGAAGGATAAAAAGCAACGAGTTTACGACTAGCAGGTGGAGTCAGCATGGATCGGTCGGTTTCCGCATAGCTTAGCTCCTCTTTTTCTACGGAATCCCTTCCTCTCCATGTCGTTACTCCTTACTTTCATAATATAACGGAGGAAAAATATATATTCTTCCGCAAGTAGATAAAATATAAAGTATATATATATATATATATATATATATATATATATATATATATATATATATATATATATATATATATATATATATATATATATATATATATATATATATATATATATATATATATATATATATATATATATATATATATATATATATATATATATATATATATATATATATATATATATATATATATATATATATATATATATATATATATATATATATATATATATATATATATATATATATATATATATATATATATATATATATATAAAGTTAAACGTATTTATATATGGAATGACAGTACACCATTCCGAATGAAGTTAAGCGAAGATAATTAGAGAAGTCCCGCTGTTATAATAACAAAAAGTACAAATAGATTTGACTGCGGACATTAGTGAAAAGTTCGTCATTTTTCACTTTTTAGCTTTAAGGTATAGAAAAAAAAGGTAATTTTAAAGACCGTATATCCTATCAAATTATCACTGATGATCTTAAATTGAAATGGTTGTCATTAATAAAAAATTATTATTGTTATTACTAAGATAACCTATTAATTGTACGAGCGTTAATTTCTTTAATTTGGGTTGCAATAAAAGTGTTCATGGCAATAAATTTTTTGCGCTTCACTTTAACTTCCGATTCTTTTAAAGTTAATTTTCTATGAAGAAGATAAACAACAATTAAAACTGCTTGTTTTGAATACTTATAAATAAATAAGACTTAATAAAAAAAACCGTAATGATATAATTGAAAGAAAATACTTTACCATTGCCAATATGTCCGTTCGGAAATGCAGAACCTCCTCCCGATTCCGTTTTCGAGGTGTCTTTTTTTGAGATCAAACAAAGCTTCCGGGGACGTAGTCATAGTCATGAAATCGGACGCTCGCTTCGGCGGTCGACCAGGCCTAGAGCTGCGGGTTGCACGCAAACAGTACGGGTCAACTCTTCAACGGGTTAGTAGGGGAAAGGAGTGGAGGCAGAGGCAGAGGTAGAGGTATAATAATAACAAAGAGCAAATGTAAATAATAGAGAGAAGAATCCTTTAAATACCATTAGGATCATTATCGGACACGAATTTATTGTTTTTATATTGCAATAATAATAATAATAATAATAATAATAATAATAATAATAATAATAATAATAATAATAATAATAATAATATTTCAATTATTATTATTATTATAATTATTATTGTTTTCACTATTTTTTTATTATTATTTTATTTATTATATATTATTATTTATATTATGTTTAGCTAAAAGGTGAAAAAAAGGTAATTTTTTTTTAATGAATATTTATTTTAAATTAACGAAAATGCAAATAAAATTTTCTCAAATTGTTTGATCGAAATATTTTTGGCTTTGAATATTAATAAATAAAGAAATTATTTGTATAATAAAACTCAGTTAAAATTTTTTCCTTTTTATTACGAGAATCGCTTTAAAATCAAAATGTTGAAAACATCAATTAAACTAATTTTAAACATTAAAAAAATAGTTGCTAAATATTTTTTGTATTTGAATTACGTTAAGCATTGATATTTTTTTTAATCCGAAGAAGAAAAGAAGAATAAAAGCAAAGAGAGAAGGAAAAACAATTCCTAAAAGTATGTTAGTAAACTAAAAACTTAAAAACTAAAACACAATTACCTAAAAATAAAGTTTAATAAAATCTGAATAAAGAAAATTCTTTTTTTTTAAAATTAAAATCCATTTGAAATTTTTAATGACAAAATAATAGCATTTTCCTATTATTATTATTATTATTATTATTATTATTATTATTATTATTATTATTATTATTATTTTTAGGTATTCGTGGTAAAGAAAAAGAAAGGAATGAAGAATGAAAATGAAAAGTTCCATTCAAATGAAAATGAAAAAAATTTCAAACACTTAAAATATATTTTATATACTTAAACCTAATTTTATTTTTATTATCATTATTTTTTTTTTTTTAAATATTTTACTTTAAAACATGTGAATTAAAATTTATTATTTATTATATATATATATATATATATATATATATATATATATATATATATATATATATATATATATATATATATATATATATATATATATATATATATATATATATATATTGCTATAATTATATGCAAATTACCAAGTGTAAAATATAAATATGCCAAAATATAGATACAGAAAATTGCTTCTTCCGATTGTAAACCTCGCAGCAGTTTTGCCCGAATAAAACATTTAAAAAACAAAACAACAAATGTTCCAATAAAATAACCACACACACACACACACATATATATATATATATATATATATATATATATATATATATATATATATATATATATATATATATATATATATATATATATATATATATATATATATATATATATATATATATAAAGGGTATATGTATACATAGGTATATGAATGTTTGTATGTATTTGGATTTATGATGTGAGTGCACAAGTGAGTTCTAATAAATTAAGAGAGATAAAAAAACATCTGAAAATGGAAGGCAACACGGAAGGCTTCGACAATTTCTTATCTTTATTGCCAAAGAATAATTTAATTCACCAAAAAATATCCCCAAAAAAAAGCTAAACCCTTAAAATCGATGCTAAGATCAAGCACACTCATTCAATTTTTAAATATATATATATATATATATATATATATATATATATATATATATATATATATATATATATATATATATATATATATATATATATATATATATATATATATATATATATATATATATATATATATATATATATATATATATATATATATATATATATATATATATATATATATATATATATATATATATATATATATATATATATATATATATATATATATATATATATATATATATATATATATATATATATATATATATATATATATATATATATTTTTCTTTTCTCCCGCGCATTTCAAAGTGCAAAATAAAAATGTGAAAATGAATACTTATTGTGACCAGTCTTAAAATCCCTCTTATAAAATCGTTTCTTTTGTTGGGCATTGGTCACCGAATCGCTTTCTCAAACACAACAGAAATCGTATGAAAAAAAACAGTTTTTTAGAAAAGTAAATCGCTTTTACGGCAAAATTGGAATTTTTAAATAAAAATTAACTGTTATATAATTTGTTATATATATATATATATATATATATATATATATATATATATATATATATATATATATATATATATATATATATATATATATATATATATATATATATATATATATATATATATATATATATATATATATATATATATATATATGGATTTTATTATGTGAGTATTTTTTGTTAAAGTAATACAAGTGTAATATAATGATAGAGGAATTAAAATGATCTAAACTTTTTTTTTTATTATTTTTATTTTGTGCGAGATAAGCAACTGGTTCCAAGGATTAAAAAGACGTAAAAATCATTTAGGCATTATTTACAAATAAGAAAATTACTCAAATTACACAGATGTATTTCTATCGTAATCACTGCTTAACTGATAACACAATAATATATATATATATATATATATATATATATATATATATATATATATATATATATATATATATATATATATATATATATATATATATATATATATATATATATATGGGGGGGGGAAAGGTCAAGGGCATACATGCAAATACATCAGAGTTAGAAAAACCCAATTGCAAATCCAATTAATGGCCGACATGAAGCAATTAATGATGATTCAAAGTGTTTAAGTCATGGGAAGAATATTTCCAAACTTTGCAAGGAGAGTACATGTAAGGATCGAGTACAGTGGTTAAGACTGAAGTCACAGAGTTGAAAAGAGATAAGATGAGACTGTATGGACAAATGAGTCGTTTGAGAACTCCTCCTCAAGGGTGGAGGTATGTCATTAGAAAGCTCGTAATAGTGATAGTATAAGAAGAGTGACGCATGAATTCGACGCAAAGAAAGATCAGAGAGTCAGTGAGAGCAAAAGAATTGAAAAAATAAAAAATTTTGAACATCTTTCAAGGGGTAAGGTGTGAGCTGAACCACCCCATACATGTCAGGCTTACTCCATACAAGAAAGAACTCACAGCTTTTAAGCAACTGAATTGGTGAAGAAATTCTGATGTCTTAGAACATCCAATCTCTTGGAAGCTTGCTTAATACGGCTTTCAAGAAAGGTCACGAGAAAGAGAAATGCTAAAATATTAGCAGAAGTTAACTTTTCCAAGAAGATGTAGTTGTATGAAAGATTATATCTAATAAATAGATGAAGAACTGAGTTTTTAAAGCATTGAAAACAACCATCTTTTCTATGGGGCAATGAAAGGTACAAGAAAGATCAAAGGTCTGTTAATCGAAACTAATTCTTCTATTTTCTGTTTTTTGAAGTTGAAAGGGGAGCTTTTCAAAGTGAAAGGAGCACCAATAAAGAGTGGAATAGTCGGTGTAAGAGTGTGTAGGTAATAAAGTTACAGAAATGCTATTAATGAAAAGTAAAAAAATGGAAATTGGACAAAATCTTAAGAAATGCAACTATTAATAGATTTTTAATGGATAAAAGGTGTTAGTCTACAATTTACGAAGTGAGAATGACAGATACAGAAAGTTGGAAGTTAGAAATCGAAAGCTTTGTGCCAGACTCTATCGAAAGCTTTTGATATTTCTTACGACACAGCAATATTCTTCGAAATAACGAACAGCAGAAAATGAAGATTCAAAGAGTAGAAAAAGATCACCAATAGAGTGTTCCATACGAAAGCCACACTTGCAATCAGAGATAAGATTAGAAGAATTGAGATGTTTCAAATCTTCCTGTTGCTTCAACCTTTGGAAAGAACAGAGTTTGGAGCGAAAAAGAATCAAGAGGGGAAGTACGTGAAGAGCACTAATATATATATATATATATATATATATATATATATATATATATATATATATATATATATATATATATATATATATATATATATATATATATATATATATTTGATCGCACGATTCTTGCAGGAAGGAAATGTCAAAGTAGATTTGCAGAGACAAAATAGTTTACTAAGGCGATGATGTAAGCTCGAAAGCACAGGTTCTGGAGAACTACAGGAGGGATGCCATCAGTGTAATAACGCTTTTTTCTTAGCAAGAAGTTGAGAGAGAGAGAGAGAGAGAGAGAGAGAGAGAGAGAGAGAGAGAGAGAGA
>SEYY01019232.1:27500-35000 GCA_009176605.1 Armadillidium nasatum | reverse complement strand
GAGTAAGTCCCCCTCCCAATAAGACTCCCTTCCGGCCAAATCAAACTTCAAACCCCCAAAATTATTCAACTCCCCCACCCCCTATAACCTCTCCAGCCAAACTGTCATAGAATGTATATGAAAAAGCAGTTTTGAAAATACGAATATTTATGTCTGTTTTAAATGTCGTTCAAACGAATAACAGAACAAATAAAATTTAAAAGAAATAAAAAGAATAATAAAAAAAAACTTTTAGTTTTCAACCTTCAACTTCTCATGTTTTCAAATTTTTTTTTTTTTTTTTTTTTTTTTTTTTCTTTTCAACACACCTTAACTTGCCTCATAAGTCGTGATTCTCGCTCTACAACAAATGACATTTCCGATACATATATATTATATATATATATATATATATATATATATATATATATATATATATATATATATATATATATATATATATATATATATATATATATATATATATATATATATATATATATATATATATATATATATATATATATATATATATATATATATATATATATATATATATATATATATATATATATAAAGAATTAATGGTCATGTGCTTATTCATTGAGAGTGAGAGGAAGGGTCCCTTAATAAGCATAAATTCCCAAAACAAATCGAAAGATCGATCGGTCATCAATCACTCGTTTTTTAATTCATCCACTCAATATAAAAAAATCGATATTTGTTTAATTAATAATTGAGACCAAATTCATAGTAATTTCATAATATATATATATATATATATATATATATATATATATATATATATATATATATATATATATATATATATATATATATATATTATATATATATATATATATATATATATATATATATATATATATATATATACGTAGGCGAGTCCGAAGCGATGAAATTAGCCTCCATTGGGCATATGGAGTTTAAGTGAATATCCCACAGCACTCTGAAGTTTTGTGGTTCGTTCGTCCCCTCCGTGATTAATCATCACTTCCATTCTATACGAGCGTCTATAGGCCTGACCTGTAGGCTTTCATTGTTTCACAAACACTATTAAACAATATATATACTCTTTTTACAACTTTATTTATAATAATGACCCAAATAAACGTGGTCTCAAAGAAACCTAGAGCGGCTTCCAAAATATATCATCCACCTTTTCCCTATTATTTCTTGGGGGGGTTGACGGCCTACGTTGGTGTGTTGGCGCCGCTACAGAGTTTCCAGCTTGTTCTAGTTAGTACACGGTCATCTTTCTTAATTAGTTTCTTTAACACTAACAATCTTTATTCTAATTTTCACTTGATCAACATCACCGTTCCTTCTCTAAATGTCACCTCTTATACTGAACCAAAAACTCAGGAGTTTGATTATTCTGATAACAAACCTTATTCTCTTTCTGAATTTGTTCTTTGTGTCTCAGGCTCTATGACAATTACAACTAAATTTATCTCCAAACAGCACTGACTATTCTAATTCCTTCAACAACTTTTGAAGCTCTTGAAGCTCGTCTTTTTTTTAATGAAATCTTCATCCTTGATGAATTCAATGTCCCCACCGCAAAAGCCTATCCTTTAATTCCCCAGATACTGATGGTGAATTCACCTTGCACTACATGTATCCCAGATCGTCTTGGAGATGAACCTAATATACCTACTTTATTCCTTATTAATTCCCAATCGTTTTACTTATTAAACTCTCTCTCCAACTTTGGATTCCTCTGATCCAACTTGAATTCTGTTATCTTGGTCTATATCATCAAGTCTTCCGCAAAAAAAGACTCAGCAAACAGTGAGGAAACTTTCTTTGGCACTGGTTCTGTAAACTGACCGGATTTGAGGTTATAGTTTTTTGTTTTTCATTGAAATTATTATTTCTTCAGTGGAAGGGGTTCCTCAGAGAGTGCAGACAGAGAGAAGAGGAATACATTTTACATTTTTATTTTAATTAAGAATAACAAACCTTGGATTATCTATGGTTGTTCTCATGCTATTCGCCGCAAGGAAGCTGCCTAAACCAAATATTCGTCGTCTCTTCAAAATCTTAAAATCTCTTGCAACTTTTATTTCATTTCAGAATCGTGAAAAATCAATTCTTCATGACACTAAAAATTCAATAATGTAATGATTTTTTGAATTCCTCTTCCTCCCATTCTGGCAATTTTCCAATAAAATTATCTCTAATTTTGGCTTCTTCCTCTTTCCTCCTCCTCTAGTTTCTTTCAACGGCACAACTACTGTATTATCAATGAAAAAGCTGAACTCTTAGATCAAAACCTTTGCTTCTACATCTAATCGAAACGATTTCGGAGCTACTTTCCTACTTCTCTACCTCCATCTTAGATCATTTATGCAAGCAAAACATTGAAATCTCTTCAAAAGATGTTTCTTCTGCTGCAACTGAGCTTAACACTAAGAAAGCGTTTTGTCCATGATCATATCCCTCATTATGGTTCTTAAAACTGGCGCTTCTGATCTTGCACCTTTGTCTTGGAAAACATTTTCTATACTTTTCATGAATGAATAACCTGTTACTTCATCCCCATTTCACTCTTTCGCTGACTACTATACCATTCAAAATTCCTTTCTCTTTGAAAGGCGTTCCATTCAACCTAGAATTGCAGCTGATAAGAGAATGGTCAGGAACCAACTGGCTTCTGATCAATCTAACATAACTAACTGGGAGAATGAAACCAAAATTTTCATTGCCTCAATATAGTTAACTCACAGAAATAATCTTCCACACAAATTTTAACATCTTTTAAAACACACAACTAAAGCCCTTTGCTTTTTTTAATATTCTTCGTATTTTCTTTTTTCTTGCTCTTTCTAGGATAACAATTTTTCTCACTAAAAATGCTTCTAAGAGTTTGAATGTTCTGAGGAGTCTGCAAAATGTTATTTGGCAACAAATAGTATATCCTCTATCCGCGAATATCAATAGAAGTTAACCTATTCTACAGGTTATTTAGAACCTTGTTTAAAAAATTAACAGTTCAAATATTTTTTCCCTTTTTATAATTTTGATATGAGAGGGTTGATATCGATTTAAAAAGCTATTTCTCTAACCCTAGTGGAAATTCTATGAACCTCTGGCTTTTTTCACTAGGGGTGATATATATATATATATATATATATATATATATATATATATATATATATATATATATATATATATATATATATATATATATATATATATATATATATATATATAATATATATATATATATATATATATATATATATATATATATATATATATATATATATAATATATAATAATAATATATGAAAAATATATTTTAAAAATTTTACACATTGAAAAATTTATAAATATACGAGTATATATATATATATATATATATAATATATATATATATATATATATATATATATATATATATATATATATATATATATATATATATATATATATATATAATGTGTGCGTGTGTCCGTTAAAATAGGATAAAAATAAAGTATTAACCCTGGACTCCCTATAGGGATAGTGTGTGAAACAAAATGTATCCTAAAATGCATCCTATGGCGATCTTTCAATGCCGCTTTTTACTATTACACATGGCAAGATTTTTTTATTGAAAAAGAAAACATTGATAAGAGGAGATCATAAAGAGCCGCTCGCGATCAGTCCTCGAAAGGCATTTATTACAAAGCAATTTCCAGATGCCTTTTAATTACTACTTTACGAAGAATGCAATTTTTACCATGTGTTCAATTTTTCTTTCTTCTCTTTTATCAATACACTTCCTTTAATTCTTTTCTCTCTCTCTCTCTCTCCCTATATATATATATATATATATATATATATATATATATATATATATATATATATATATATATATATATATATATATATATATATATATATATATATATATATATATATATTTTAAGATTTTAAATAGAATGGTAAATTTGTGATGGATGTTGAAAGTGTTTTTGCTTTTCGAGTGTTTGTTGTGGAGAGAGAGAGAGAGAGAGAGAGAGAGAGAGAGAGAGAGAGAGAGAGAGAGAGAGAGAGAGAGAGAGAGAGAGAGAGAGAGAGAGAGAAAAGTTTTCCAGTGTTCGAATTTATCGGATTTTCTTTCCCTCTTTTTTATCTTAATATTTTGAAATTTAATTGAAAAATAAATTCGAAACAAATGTTTTGCCACGCTACAAATAAATATTATCTTGCAAAATAATAATAATAATAATAATAATAATAATAATAATAATAATAATAATAATAATAATGGTTATTATTATTATCATTATTATTATCGTTATTATCATAGTAATTATAAAACGGTAATTATTATTATATTATCAATATTATTATTATTATTATTATTATTATTATTATTATTATTAGTAGTAGTAGTAGTTATACTATTATTATTTAGCGAGGTAGCTACAAAGTGAGACATCTTGTTTTACAAGTGCGAAATATTTCTCTTTCAACTATTTAAAAACCCAAAGTTCATTTGCTTCAGTGAAATATTTGAGGCATAATTATGCGCATTCTCCGCATATTTTTAATTATATATATATATATATATATATATATATATATATATATATATATATATATATATATATATATATATATATATATATATATATATATATATATATATATATATATATATATATATATATATATATATATATATATATATATATATATATATATATATATATATATATATATATATGACTGTATATGCGAGAATTAATAAATAAAAATAGCTTGTAAAAATATAAGAATAAGTTTGAAGAGCAATCGATGAAGAAGAGAGAGTAAGTTGGTTTGTTGGTTCGGTTGGTGGGTCTGTATTCGCCTCGCGGCCCGGCCCGGCCCGCCGTTCGTCCCTTGCTGCCTCATTCGAAGAGAGCTCAACTGATCAATAGGAGCAATTTCGGTTGCAAAAACTCACTCGGTCCAATGTTGTTGTTGTTGTTGCTCTTCTTATCAGTTTCATTATTATTATTATTATTATTATTATTATTATTATTATTATTATTATTATTATTATTATTATTATTATTCCTTGTAAACTATTCTCCGCTAATATCGTTATATCCTTGTTGTTGTTTTGGCTTTGTATCAAATTCTTAAACTTGCGTTTGTTGCAAAATGAGTAAAGCAAAGACATGGCGTCTTAATCATCAATTTTTGAAATCAATTCGAAATTTTCAGTTTTTTTAGAAGAGATTTTTTACATCACGATCATTTAATTCACGATAACTTTGTTTAATACTTTAAGTATTACAAAAATATCCAATGCTAACAAATAAAAAATAAAAAATTTTTTATATCAAAATAGTAAATATTTAAATAGAATAAATTAAAAACGGTATAATAATAATAATAATAATAATAATAATAATAATAATAATAATAATAATAATAATAATAATAATAATAATAATAGCAAATTCATTAAACCGATGTTACAAAATAATAATATAATAATAATAATAATAATAATAATAATAATAATAATAAAAATAATAATACTTGGAGGATATTTAATGAATATATTATATCCTTGAAGGAAAAAGGAACCGAAGGAAGCGACACTGACAAGAGAAGACTAAATACAACTCCTTCATTTTGACCTCGTCTATTGACCATTTATTTTAATAGTGGAATTATTTACATTAAAATTTTAATAATAATACTAATAATGACAATAATAATAATAAGCAATAATTATAATAATAGTGATAATAATAATAATAATAATATAATAATAATAATAATGATAATAATAATAATAATAATAATAATAATAATAATAATAATAATAATAATAATAATAATAATAATAATAATAATAATAATAATAATAACAATAATTATAATAAGTGATAATAATTACAATAATAATAATAATAATAATAATAATAATAATAATAGTAATGATAATTAAAATTCCATAATAATAATAATAATAATAAATAATAATAATAATAATAATAATAATAATAATAATAATAATAATAATAATAATAATAATAATAATAATAATAATAATAATAATAATAATAATAATATAATAAATAATAATAATTAATAATAATAATAATAATAACATATAATAATATTAATAATAATAATAACGAAAGTAATAAAATAAAAATAATAATAATAATGAAAGTAATAACAATAATAATAATAATAATAATAATAATAATAATAATAATAATAATAATAATAATAATAATAATAATATAATAATATAATAATAATAATAATAATAATAATAATAATAATAATAATAATAATAATTGAAAATAATAATAATAATAATAATAATAAAGAATAATTGAAAATAATAATAATAATAATAATAATAATAATGAAAATAATAAAAATTATTATAATATTAATGAAATTAAATGGAATAATAAAATTCTTTGCAGGTACTGTAATAGAGCTTTTTTATTTTCCACTTTAGAGTCTGAGAATAAAATGCAAAATCTCGCCACTTCTTCGACGTTTACTCCACAGAGATTATTTCACATAAAGACATGCGAATAAAATTGCTGACGTGAATTAAGAAATTGAAGAAGGAATTCATGGATCATGAAAAGCTTCTGTCGGAGGAGGAAGAACAAAGTCTTCAAGGTAGCAAGGGAAGAATTCGAAAAGTGTCATGAGAATAAAAAAGGTGTGTGAATGAGAGAGAGAGAGAGAGAGAGAGAGAGAGAGAGAGAGAGAGAGAGAGAGAGAGAGAGAGAGAGAGAGAGAGAGAGAGAGAGAGAGAGAGAGAGAGAGAGAGAGAGAGAATATTTCGTGAAAAGTAGTAATTAGCAAAACTAATTGGTCTCAATCATTATTATTATTATTATTATTATTATTATTATTATTATTATTATTATTATTATTATTATTATTATTATAGTTTTATGTGAAGCGACATGAAAATTGCATTTAAATTAAAAAGAAAAGGAAGAACAGAAAAAAAAATATGGAGCCATGATATCTGTTCCATATTTGTAAATATTTATGTTTCGATTTGCGCTGCTCAGAAAGCAAAATAAAGTCAAGTTCTTTTCACTTCTCAACTTTGTAAGTTACTTCAAAGGAACAAAAAGACTTGTGTTTCATTTTAAATTATTATTTTATAATAACTTAGTTTTAAAATATTTTTAAAATGAGTAGGAAAATTTATTTCTTTTATTTTTATTTTTTTAATTAGCCCTGCCAAGAGAATATTGTAAACATCTTTACGATCTCATATATATAATCATCCTAAGGTGGAAAATTATGAGAAAATATTTCTAAACGTTCAGAGAAAGACAAAAAGAAGAATCCAAAATCCATAACAAAAAGAGCAAGAATTTATGCACTTAAAAAATAAAATAAATAAATGAATAAAACTAAAATATATAAATTATTATTATTATTATTATTATTATTATTATTATTATTATTATTATTATTATTATTGTTATTATTATCAAATTCAATGTCAGCTTTAGGTTT
>SEYY01019232.1:15000-20000 GCA_009176605.1 Armadillidium nasatum | reverse complement strand
CATAGCAGCCGGAAAGTACTTAATGTAACAACAGAAAAGCAAACGCTCAGGTCGTCACCGTGATGTAACACAAGGTGACGACTATTTTGTATTTTCTTGTAACTTATTACCGGTACGTGCGTATTAACGTATGAAGAACGTCCGTACACTTCCACTAAAACACACACACTCACTCCTCAGATACAAACTACAACTCTACAACTGCTATTGGATCGGATTTCAAATCGAAACGTTACAAAAATCAAACAATCAACTGATAGCTGGCTCACTCAATTATTTGCGTTCGGAGTGCCATTATGATTGGTTGTTGGGATATGTGAGCGGCGGGGTCTTAAATATGATTGGCTGAAGAATGGGCGTATAGGCGGAGTTACATTGCGCATGGGTGGTGGGTGGAGTTAAAGCAGTTAGTAGATGACTAGCTTTGGAAAGGAGAGGGATTATATAACCGTGCTCCTATTTTTTCGTTTCTTCTTTCGTTTTTTCCGTCTTCGAAGTAAGTAAATTTGCTTTGGAACTAACTACTATTCTTTGCGTAAGGCTGCTTTCAATGGATAACAAAACCAGATTGATATTCAAACATTAACAATAAATTTGATATGCAACAACAATAACTTAATTTAACAATTTAACTATATATATATATATATATATATATATATATATATATATATATATATATATATATATATATATATATATATATATATATATATATATATATATATATATATATATATATATATATATATATATATATATATATATATATATATATATATATATATATATATATATATATATATATATATATATATATATATATATATATATATATATATATATATATATATATATATATATATATATATATATATATATATATATATATATATATATATATATATATATATATCCTGAGGCTGTTAAAGTTAGACAGATTAAAAGATTAAAATGAGTATGAAAGAGAATAGAGATGCAATGTGTAAATGAGGAAAAACACTTAAAAGCTTTGCCACAATCCGATGAAGGAGTGAGAATGGAAGTCCAAATAATTCATCAAAGAATACAATTTTCATGCACTGAAAAATAATAAATTTATTTAATTACATTTTTCCATTATGAAATAAAACGAAATTTTAACACTTATCGAAATTAGTCGTGGAGAGATTTAACATTATTTGTTTCAGTTCTCTCTTTAAATGTTACAAGCTCTTATTATATATTCTTATCGACTTATTATTTATTGATTGAACTAATTTGAATTTTTGATGGTCAGAGATTATTGTCTGAAATCTCAGACAGGTAGATAGATAGATAGATGAACATATAAATAGGTGATATATTGATAGGTGGGTAGGTAGATAGGTAGGCAGATATATAAATAAATAGATACATAGATATACAGATAGACAAATAAATAGGTAAATAGATTTATAGATAGATAATATTGTTAGATATAAGATAGGTAAATAGATAGATAGGTAGATAGATAAATAGGTAGATGTTTTACACGGATGGATATAAAGACATATTTATTTATCTATTTGTCTTTATATCTATCAACCTATTTATCGATCTGAAATAGTTTTAGAAGATAGATAGATAGATAGATAAGTAGATATTTAAATAGATTGACAGATAGGTAGGTAGATATTCGTAGAACGGTAGATAGATAGAAAGATGGATGAATGGGAAAAATTATAATTTAATTTGATGCAAATGTGGCTAAGAAAATTCTTTCTAAAAAAAAAAAAAAAAAAAAAAACTTCCAAAATTTAATTTTAAAAAAAAAAAAAAAAAAAAAAAAAAAAAAAAAAAAAAAATATTAATTAATAAAATAATAAAATAATAATAATAATAATAATAATAATAATAATAATAATAATAATAATAATAATAATAATAATAATAATAATAATAATAATAATAATAATAATAATAATAATAATAATAATAATAATAATAATAATAATAAGGATATATATATATATATATATATATATATATATATATATATATATATATATATATATATATATATATATATATATATATATATATATATATATATATATATATATATATATATATATATATATATATATATATATATATATATATATATATATATATATATATATATATATATATATATATATATATATATATATATATATATATATATATATATATATATATATATTAGGGATGGAGCGATACCAAATTTTTTACCGATACCGATACCGATATAAAAATTACCCGATACCGATACCTAAAAATATGCCAATATATATACCGATACCGATGCTTTATATCCAAAAATTTTATACCGATATATATATATATATATATATATATACCGATACCGATATATATATAATATATATATATATATATATATATATATATATATATATATATATATATATATATATATATATATATATATATATATATATAGAGAGAGAGAGAGAGAGAGAGAGAGAGAGAGAGAGAGAGAGAGAGAGAGGAGAGAGAGAGAGAGAGAGAGAGAGAGAGAGATAGATAGATAGATAGATAGATAGATAGATATATAGATTAAAAGTACAAAAGAGTAAAAGAAATAAAGTACGAGAAAATAGAAAAAGAAAGTGAAAAGAATTAGAATAAGTCACTATATAGAAAGAGAAGACTTGATTATTAAATATTGTGTTAAAAAAACTCATGGACGCCTCCTGTTTGTGTGGAATAAGTTTAAAATTTGAATCCTCGTTTCAGAAACTCCTTTACAAAGCCTGAGGAGCACCTAAGGCGTATCACACTCTCAAAATAGAAGAAGACACGAGGGAGAGCCTCCGAGAATTCTTTTTTTCTCACACTTAATTTGTATACAAACCTGAGTTAAGAAAAAAAAACCCTTCAACACTTTTATTTAAAGACTGTTTTTTATCTTGCAAATGTTTCTTCGTTCTGATTACACAAAGTCGTTCAATGTTTTTCCGAGTTTAGAAATACTCACAAAAATTTCATTCTATTAATTAAATATTTCGGAAAAATTATTTTGTGTTTTGCTTCGTTTGTTTTGTCGATCGTTCCTCTTGCTTTCTTTTATACATATTAAGAAATATGAAAAGCACAAATACACACACACACATTTAATTGCAATAATGATTTAATAATGCCTTTTCTTCATCCTTCACTCTCACCGTCCTTTGATCTCTCTCTCTCTCTCTCTCTCTCTCTCTCTCTCTCTCTCTCTCTCTCTCTCTCTCTCTCTCTCTCTCTCTCTCTCTCTCTCTCTCTCTCTCTCTCTCTCTCGTCTTTCAGTACTGAGTTATTTCAACTATTGATAATGCATAAAACATGGCTAATTTTTTCTCATTTCAGCTTCACGCATGCACACATGCAAACTTTGAAAGAATTTCAGCACTTATAATATATATTCGCTTTTTATTTCTTTTTCTGCCACACACACACTCACTCACGTTTACACAATTGGTAGGAGCATTTATGAATGCTTTTATATATTTTTCTTAGAGCATGAGTTAATATACACACATAAATGAAGAGCTGAAAGATGAAAGTAGGAAGGCAATTAAAAGAATGCACTCCTTCCTTTACACACACACACACACACACACTCGCATATATATATATATATATATATATATATATATATATATATATATATATATATATATATATATATATATATATATATATATATATATATATATATATATATATATATATATATATATATGTGTGTGTGTGTGTATGTGTATATATATATATGTATGTGTGCTGTAGTTATAGTTACGTGAAAAATAACTTAGTTATGTTCGAAGCTTTCCGATGAGACGTCGTATTTTGTTAATATAGTTTTAAAGGTCGGAAAAATCACGACTTTGATCAGTATTTCACTTGATCCATTATTTATTGGAAGGAACAAAATCAGAATTGTTTCTTAATGGAGCATACGATTACACAAATATTATTATTATTATTATTATTATTATTATTATTATTATTATTATTATTATTATTATTATTATTATTATTATTATTATTATTATTATTATTATTATTATTATTATTATTATTATTATTATTATTATTATTTATTATTTATTATTATTATTATTATTATTATTATTATTATTATTATTATTATTATTATTATTATTATTATTATTATTATTATTATTATTATTA
The DNA here is from genome assembly GCA_009176605.1 of Armadillidium nasatum. Taxonomy (NCBI): domain Eukaryota; kingdom Metazoa; phylum Arthropoda; class Malacostraca; order Isopoda; family Armadillidiidae; genus Armadillidium; species Armadillidium nasatum. The sequence continues at coordinate 15,803 of SEYY01019232.1, read as the reverse complement.
TTATTATTATTATTATTATTATTATTATTATTATTATAATATTATAATAATAATTAAATAATAATAATAATAATATTATTATTATCATTCATTATAAGAATTGTAATAATAATAATAATAAAAATAACAATAAAATCATCATCATCATTTTTATTATTATTATTATTATTATTATTATTATTATTATTATTATTATTATTATTATTATTATTATTATTATTATTATTATTATTATTATTATTATTATTATTATTATTATTATTATTATTATTATTATTAAGCATAAAAAGTATAAAAAAAAGTTATTTGAATGTGTTTGTGTAAATTATGTTGGTCGAAGAAAGATGAAAAAGAAAGAAAGAAAGAAAGACAGAAAGAATTTTGACTAAAATATCGTCGAATTTCTTTTTAAGTAAATGGATGAATTTTGTTTAAGAAGAAATAAAAAAGGTGTTAATTTGATTTAGTGTTTGAAAAAGGTTTCCAACTCAAACCGAAATGCCAATTTCACTAAGTAAGAAAAAGTATAAAGGCGCAAATCAAAATATTTCATTAGCGTTATTTTCAAACTCTGATGATGAAATTGAAAAATAAATTTTACTTTTTGGAGCATTTAACAGTTTATTTCTATATTAATAATTAGGGATACATAATTAACAATAAATACCCAAGTACAAACATACAAAATTGCAAATCCATTCGAAAATTATGAATATCTATAAAACGAAAAAGATTGCGGGGAATTTAGCATGATGACAGCATAATAATAGAATTATTACTTTTGTTAAGGAAAATAAATCTAA
>SEYY01019232.1:0-10000 GCA_009176605.1 Armadillidium nasatum | reverse complement strand
ACTAAACTAACCTATCCTGTTAAAAAATTCTTGGATTTATAATAGTTCAATGTGATTTGGATAAACTTTTTGGTTGTGCTGAAAAGTGGTAAATGAACTTTAATTATAAAAATTGTAAGGTTCTTCATGTGGGCTTTTCTGATAAAGATTTCAATTATGAAACGTGTGGGATATGGCTTGAGTCTGTGGATAAAGAAAAAGATTTGAATGTAATTATTAGCAATAGTTTGAAAGTGTCAGAACAGCGCTTAGAAACTAGGAATAGAGCTAACAGAATGTTGGGAGCTGTAAATTGAAATTTTAATTATAAAAGTAAAGAGGCGATCTGTGGGCTTAATAATGGTTATGTTAGACCATTGATTGAGTATTGTATACAGGTTTGGGCTCTTATCTAAGAAACGAAATTAATATGCTGAAGCACTGAAGCGCAGAGCAGAGCAACAAGAATGATATTTGGATTTGAAAATAAGAGTTACAGAGATAGGTTCAAGGAATTAGAGATACTTTGCATCAAAAGAAGGTATCTTAGAGGAGATATGACTCAGGTTTTCAAAATCTTGTCATCTTTTAACAATATAAATGTGGGTAAGTTTTTTTTTTTTCATTAGAACACTGAATTCACCAGGGGTTATAATTAAAAAAAAAAAGAAAAAAGTTTCCCATTTGGATGTGAGAAAGTATTTTTTAGCAAGGGAATGGTTAATTTTTGGAATGATACCATAAGATATTGTCATATTACCTTTTTTCAACCTTATTATATATATAATATATAATATATATATATATATTATATATATATATAATATATATATGATATATAGATATATATTATATATAATATTAAATATAATAATGTTAATATATATATATAATATAATATATATATATATATAATTTATATATATATATATATATATATATATATATATATATATAATATAATATATATAATATATATATATATATGTGTGTGTGTGTGTGTGTGTGTGGACTCACCGGGGCCCAGGCCCCAGCTAATCAGAGAAAACCGGGGTTTACCTGTCGGTGTTAAAATTGCAAATTATACTTTTTAATGGTGGTTTAAATCAAACAAAATATAAGAAAATTTAGATTTTTTTTTTGTTTTTTTTTTAATATTTCCTTTTCCTTTTCTGTTTCTTTTGACCTCTCCTCTTCTGCTAGTGAATTTCATCTTTGTGTTTTTTTAGATGCCCCCATAAAGATTGGTTGAAAAATGTTTACTTGGGGAACCAGAGGTCTCTTATAATTTCCTGGCTGCAGATGTTACATTTAGCTATTTCGAGCCTAACCTGAAACATTGTAAAGTACTAAAGTATTGTAAAGTGATAAACTTTTCCATAATTGGTATGTTTTTATTGTATATATATATATATATATATATATATATATATATATATATATATATATATATATATATATATAATATATATATATATATATATATATATATATATATATATATATATATATATGCTAAAATGGTTTGACATATGTGCAGAATGAATGAGGACAGAATGGTACACAAGGTACTTAGATCTGAGGTGGATGGTGGTAGGGGAAGGGGAAGGCCAAAGTGGAGATGGATGAGAGAGATTTTGGGTGGAAGGAATTTGAGTTTAGAAAGGGTAGAAGACTTGCGGAGACAGAGTGAGATGGAGGCGGTGGTGAAAGGGTTGAAAGGTAAGATGGGTATGTTTGTGAGGGAATTGTGGTGGCCTAGAAAGCCACTGCCCGAAACAATCTTTGCTTGCTTCAGGCTCAAGGATCAGCCTCGGAAAACTGTAAATGGAACAGACTTTGGAAAAGAAAAAGAAAAATGACTTGGAATACGTAAAGCCAAATATAGATTTCCAATTTTGAACATTGCGACGTAAATGGAAAGGAGGATGAAATTAAGGATATCATGAGAGGAAGAAAAGTGGATGTGATATGGGAATGGCGGAGATGAGGATGAAAGAAGAGAGGAGATGGGAAGAAATTTTGGGGATGGATTTGTGTTGGAGTATAGAGGAGTGAAAGAGGGTGTTAGAAAACATGGAGTGGGCTTAATTCTGGGATCGAGGGTGGCACCATTTCTGCAGGAGGTTCTGTACACAAATGAGAAATTGATGGAGGTTGTTTTGAAGATAAAAGGAAAGAATTGTCGAAAATACTAGTTATAAGAGCCGCAACAGGGATGTGATGAGGAAGAAAAGAGATTATTTGTGGAAGGATTGGAAAAACAGATTGAGAAGGAAAGTGAAGGGCAGATACGTTTGTTGATGGATGATTTTAATGCGAGAGTGGATAAAGACTAAATGAAGTGTAAAGGGTGTTGAGATCAATTGGGGAGGAGGTTAGAAATAGAGAAGGTCAGATGTTGCTGGATTTTTGCATGAGAAATGACTTAGAAGTTATGAATGGATTCTATCAGAAGAAAGATTCACAAAAGTATACGAGATAAAAGTGGAACAAAGCAAGGGAGAATTCGATCAAAAGTCAGTAATAGTGTCTGATAGTAGAATAATACAGGACGTAAAGGTAATAATGGGTGATTCACTAGACTCCAACCACAGGTTGTTAGTCGCAGAAGTGAAAATGAAAGTGGCGAGGATACAGAGATTAGGAAAAAAGGAGTGATTAAAGTAGACTTGTTAAAAGATCAGGAGAGGAAAAGTGAACATAAGCTGAAGATGGAAAATTATCTTAATAATGCTTGAGAGGATGGAGATTTTGGGGAATTACAGAATGATATTTTGGGAGTGGCGGCTGAAGAGTTGGGAAGGAGATAGGCTGTAGGAACGAGAGAGAGACACACACACCGTAGTGGAATGAGATAGTAAGAGAGGCGGTGAGATAGAAAATATTTTTGAAAATATGGTACAAAATGTTGTTATGAAATGAAAGGCTTAAATTCTTCTTGTAAACAAATTGACTGCATTAAAGGTCGGTTCAAGCTTTACACGTAATAAAATAGCTTCTCTTGACTCCAATGATGGTTTTAGAAAGGGTAGATCGTGTTAGTCAATCTTATTAGAAATTATGTTGGAATATATTTCAGATTGCATTGACTAGGGAAACGTAATTAATTTTATATACTGTATTTAGACTTTAGAAAAAATCTTTGCTAAGGTGATCATGTAAGGATGATAGAAAGTTATCACAATATAAGATAGGTGAAGTGTATTATAGTTGGATTAAAGAGTGGTTGAAGAAAGAAGGCAATGTTTACTGCTAAATGGCAATGCCATTATGGGGAAATGGTGTAGAAAGGTGTCTCACAGTGCTCACTGTTGAATGGGACCTCTTTTATTCCTTATATATATATATATAAAATTAATATATATATATATAATATATATATATATATATATATATATATATATATATATATATATATATATATACTGGTCAAGTGGTTTAAAGTATCAGCATGTTCTCCTGAATATTGCTAGTTCAAATCCAGTATTATGTATGGATAATAGTAAACATTATGTATATATACATGTATTCGGGTAATGAACGTACTTATGATGAATCTTGTCTGTGCGCTTGATACTGGAGATTACGGTCTCTAGGGCAGGACAGGCTTAGCAAGCCGCTGCCTGAAATTAAAAATTGCTCGTGACCATCTGGGATCAGCCTAGAAAATCGTCGATATAATATCGAAGTATGCTGATATCGCATATTATATATATATATATATAATATATATATATATATATATATATATATATATATATATATATATATATATATATATATATATATATATATATATTGTAGGTTGTTGGTGTGTGTGATTTAGATAAGGGACTAAATGTAAGTTTTCCTAATTTGCAGATGAAACCAAAGTAGCTACATCTATATTGAAAAATGATAAATAGACTTCTTGGATTGACATGGAGGTGGTAAATGAATTTTGACCTTAAAAAGTGTTACATGAATGAAAGATTTAACTAAGATATGTATAAGGATTGGCTTGTGTCCATGAACCAAGAAAAAAATTTGAGTCTGATTATTAGCAGTTATCTGAAAGTGGTTTATCAGTGTTAAAAAGCAAAGAATAGAGATAATAAAATATTAGGTAAAATAAATTGTAATATTGTTAAAAAAATAAAAGGAAAAAGATGAAATAAAATAAATAAAATAAATAAATAGCTGTTAGTTAGGGTTCTCATTTAAGAAAAGACATCTATAGATATGCTGGCCAGATAGTGCAACATAGAGCAACAAGGATGATTTCAGGATTTCAAAGTAAGAGCTATGAGGAGAAACTGAGAGAGTTAGGAATATTTTCTGTCAAAAGGTAATTTCTTAGAAGGGAATATGATACAAGGTTACAAAATATTTTCACAATATTCGAGATATCAATAAATGTAATAAGAAGGACAGAAAAGCGTGATAAAATTAAAAGAAAGTTATGCTTTTCGATGTAAGAAAATACTCATCTAGCAATAGTGTTAATTTTTGAATAATTTGCAACAAGAAGTTGCTAATTGAGATTCACTTGCAACATTTAAAAATGACTGGATAGGTAGGAACAATGACAAACCTAATTCGAGCTGTGTTTAATTGGGGTAGTTTTTTGTTCTGATTGAAATAGTTATTTACATAATTAAATCATGTGTAATTATGGGATTAATGATTTGCGTGCTAAAAATTTGATAAAGAGTGGCAATTTTACAACGTTTTGTCTGGAGAATTCCTGACAGGCCCATGTGGGTTGTCTGTCTAGTATTTTCTAATGGTCTAATAGATCCTATTTTAAAAACTTAACCGAACAACCCAGAATAATGTGAGGTAACTTCAATGATAAATCTTTTACATATTACACTGAATAGTTTTTCATTAAATAACAATAGGCTTTCCAATGCATATAATAAGAAGAAAGGGCTTAAATTAGAAATAATGCATTCTAGATATAAGAAAGCATATTTTCAGGAAAAATGTTGTTAACCAACTTTTAAAAATCAGTTTGTAACAGTGATACCTTATCTTTACACATAACTTGCGTTCATGGATTTCAGTAATTATTATTATTATTATTATTATTATTATTATTATTATTATTATTATTATTATTATTATTATTATTATTATTATTATTATTATTATTTTATTATTATTATTATTTTTATTATTGGAATACAACATGATAAATGTTAAAAAATGAAAATAACGATACATGGCAAATAACATTTGTCAAAATTTCCACCAAGTGATTGATGGAAATAAATGTTTTGTTACTCAGGTGAGATAGTATAAGGGGCAGATCTCCCTGTAGACAAATGTCCATGAGGAGGAATGCCATCCATAGACCTCAGGATCTCATGCACCCGATCATGTGTGATTACAGGTTGAAACATAGAACATCTGAGAGGAGGAGTAAGATAAGGGATGATAGAATCATCCAGGGTGGAATTAGTTGAAGAAGTTATACTTTTTAAAAATGAGAGAGTTAGCTACAGTACTATCAGAGCGAAAAAGAGCGAAAATGCAGATTTAAAAGTTATTAGAGATTTTTTTGGAAAGAAGCCAGAAATTTTTATTTCTAGGAGAAAGAAAAGTTGATCAAATTTTGATGTTAACCATAAATGAAAAGATTTGAATCCGAATCCAGATGAGTTTTGAATTTCTTAAATTCTGATACGAATCCGAATCCGCGAAAAAATCTTCGAATCCGGATTCGGATTCACCCATCACACACACACACACACATATATATAATATATATATATATATATATATATATATATAATATATATATATATATATATATATATATATATATATATATATATTATATATATATATATATATATATATATCAGAATTTAAGGTACCTTCACAAACAAAGTATTGAAGACAAAGATTTTGGTGACATTTTAAAACTTATTCTATTAACTAATTATTTTTTACAAAATTAGGATATTTCTTGTAAAAATAAATGACTCCACAAAGAGCTTTTCTCAGGAAAATTTTGATTAAAACATTTCTTATATAGCTTTTATTCAGACAATTATTTACATTAAAAGTAATAAAAGATTTTTAAAAGTCTAAATTTAAAAGACTGAATATTCAATTGAATTACGTTACCTTAAAAAAGTTCTCTAGTGAATGTGCGATCATTCTCCCAAATACTATATACTGTATACGTATAATAGCGATCAGGTTGAGTCCTTTTATGTGTCTACTTAGAGCAAATATACTTCGGACCGATTCAAAACTTTTATACGGAAAAAATTCAAAATAATATTAATCCTTAGACCCCTTAATTTGCAATTAAAATACAAAAGTTTTTATTTAAAGGAAATGTGTGAAAATTTTTGCAAGTGCGAGGAGAGGATTACCAAAAGTTACGTGAGGAGGTTCTGACTCTAGTCTCTAAAAATCTCGACTATATTATGTATTCAAACTCAATAATCCAAGGAAAATAAGATCTCAAAATTCAACAAGGGGAAAGCGGGTTACAAAAAAATAGATGCTCAAGAAACCAACCAACCAAATCGATGGAAACGTTTCACATCTTCTACTCAATTAACATTTAAATCGGGAAATCGTTCTGTGAATTTTTTTCTTCCGATTTTTCAGAACCACAACTTTTTTCATCTGTGAAAATAAATTGAGCTCTTAATTCTTCTTCTCTTTCACCCTCTAATCGGAGCCACGGCTTGAATCTTTAAATTAGTTCAAGTTTTATTTCATCTTTTTTTTTTCTTTTTTTTCCTTTTAATTTTTTTTTTTTTTTTACCTTTTTTAAAGTTTGTTCTTTAAAAGCTCAATCAGTTTTACTCCAAGATTTTAAATGAAAAGGGGGATATCATTCTGTAGTTACATTCATTTAATTTACATTAATTATAGGTAGATTTCCCTTAAACATAATGATTATTTTCAGACTATATATATAGTATATATATTATATATATATATATATATATATATATATATATATATATATATATATAGTATATATAAAGTTTTTAAAGTCTACCATACGGTGAATCGAATCCTGACCCTTAAGCTGGTGGTAAGACAGAGCGTTACCCGTTTTTTTTTTTTTTAAGTTCATATCTCACGGGCGAGGAGAGGAACTTTCCTAGGTGGCATATACCTAGGATCCCCAAGTGGGATCGAACTGGTGCCCTCAAGCACGTGAGTCAATCACTCTACCGTTTAAGCCACGGTAGTAAAAGGAAATCGCAGATATAAAATTCATGAAGAACTTGCCACACAGACTAACTCAAAGGATCCTTTCCAGCTGTGCTCGGGTACAAAGGTCACGAGTCAATAACTTTCAAAACAGAACTCTTGTTACTAACTCTTTTACTTTCATTTAAATTTTCACGAATAAAAATATTTTATGGTAAAATAGTTTTTTTTGCTCCCACTCGATCCCAAATTTCTCACTTGAACCTTGCAAAACTGATCTCAACTTTCTATTCTTATCTCATATCATCTTTAATGATAATCTCAAATTAATGGACCTCTTTTTGACTTTCAGCTTTTCGTCAATTTTTCCAGTTATAACCTTCTCTATCTCTCGCTTTTGCTAATCATCACCAAATTTTAGATTATGTTGATGGCGCATGTTGGTACGCCATTAACCTTCCACTAAATTATGAAATTTTGACTGTTTTCATGTCATTCGTCAATGGGCATTGCCTTCAGGGAGTAACGTCCGTCGTCTTTAAAACACCTTAAATTTGCTTTTTGCTTTTTTTTCTTCCAGAAAACAAGTTTTTCTTCTTTCATCCTTTCTGGAAATTTACTAAAAAATACCTTCTATATTTATATTTTTCATTTCCATTCCCCATTGTGGCCCCTGGCAACTTTTTGGCTCGTCAAACCTTCTGCTAAAACCAATATGTTACTTTCAATATTGGCTTTTAACTCCACTTTAGGTGATTTCTTTGCCATCTGTCTTCAGCTCTTCTTCTCCTGATTATTATTCCATACTTTCAAAATTATATATTTTTGGATCTCTTTGTAAATTATATCCTAAAAAGGTTTATGGCTCACATTAAAGAATTCCTTTCGTGTTTCTTAAAACGGTTTCTGAGGTTATTTTCTGTCTTGGTAATTTATTTAAAGATTACATTTTGACTTAAAATTTTTTCATCTTACTGAAAGCGTAATCTCATTCAACCTGTTCTAAAAGGCGTGTCATCCTTCAACCATCTGATTATATAATATTTTTCCATTTACTACTGTTCCTTAAAATGCTTTCGAGTTTACTCTAAATCGGCAATTTAATTTTACCCCGTAATCCCTAGTATCTTTATGGCTTCCGTAAAAAAACAAGGCTGAGGATCTTTCATTTCTGACTCTTTTGGTGCATTTTTTGCTAATTCTCAAGATATATAGACCAATTTCGAAAAAGATGATCAAATACCTTAAATTATATCTCTCCATTTTTTTACACACTTTCATCTGTTCATTAACTACATTCTGTTTTGAACCAGAGACCAGAGAGTTGGATAAACAAAGGACAAAACTGTGTGGAAAGGTGTGTCCCACAAGTTCTTTTCAGTGGAGGAGTTATACAATTGAAAAGCTCAGAAGAGCAATATCTGTTGTAATAGCGATAGGATAAAGAGTGACGCATCAATTCGGTGTACAAAAAGAAATTGGAGAGAGTTAGTGTGGGCGACACAATTATAAAGACAAATTGTTAGAAAGCACCTAAGATCGCAAAATTTTATAAATGCTTGAAATATCTTGCTCCTTCCAAGAAAAATGTCGAGAAAAAGCACCAGGAATATTACGGACAGACGACGGTTTTAGTTGTGTTTTCGAAGATGTTTTTGTTGTGGGAAAATTATGTCGAGAAGAAAGATGAACGAACTGAGTTCATGAAGTATTGAAAACAACCATGTTTTTTATGCTCCAGTTAAAATTAGAGAAAGATTAGATATTAGATGCTTCAAGGCCATTTTTCTAGAAGAGTTATTTGCTCTTGAGTGAAAAGCATGTTAAAATGTATGACAAAGTATTAGATAGGTAATAAAGTTGTGGAGAAAAGGTCATTAAAAAAATATAGAAAAGGAACTGAGAATTAAACAGAACCCTGTTATAATTGTTCTTTTAACATATTTAAAGGACGAATGATGGCATTCTACTATAACTACTTATATGGCGACCGGAAAGAAAAACAGAAAGAAAGCGAAAAAGAAACCGAGATTTGAAACTCCAACTTTCGATGTGACCGATGCTTCAACAGCACCAAGAGTTTGAAAGAAGGATATATATATATATATATATATATATATATATATATATATATATATATATATATATATATATATATATATATAATATATATATATAATATATAATATATATATATATTGTTTACGAGATCAGATAAAAAAAAAAAGGAAAAAGAAATAAAAAAATCGAAAAAAAAATAAATATAAAGAAAAGAGATTTCAGATTTCAGAAAAGGAAAAAAAAACGACTAAATTTGTGGTCAATTTTGAAAGTAAAAATGATATTCATAAGATTGTGCCATATAATATATATATATATATATATATATATATATATATATATATATATATATATATATATATATATATTATATATATATATATCTTTTAAGAAGTTGTTGACCATTCGATATATCGATATTTTGAAATTTAAAATTCGCAATTTAGGCAACACGGCACATTCCATCTATCTGTTAGGCCTGTATCACACGTCAACGTTCATCGTTCAGGTTATGATAAGTCGAACTAGGTACGCTAGAAAACTAAATAACAATAATAAAAATAATAATAATAATAATAATAATATAATAAAAATAATAATAATAATAATAATATAATAATAATAATAATAAAATAGGCATAAATTGAATGAAAGCTAAATGATAATAATACAAATATAAAAAAAATTTGCATTGATATATCGATGTTTCCATATATCGAATGGTCAGACAACTTCTTAACATTTACATTGTGTGGTGGAGCTTGACATATCCAAGGCTTTTGACTGG
>SEYY01019231.1:195000-200000 GCA_009176605.1 Armadillidium nasatum | reverse complement strand
AATTAAATCCTAATTTATTATTCCGTTTTTGGCCTTTCTTTGAAACGGAAGAAAAAAATTATTAATATATTACTGTAATGCTTAGTTGTTAATTCCTAAAAGTAAGCCTTAATATGATTAATATTTTCTAAAGTCTCAGTAAGATTATCTCTCAGGCGTTTTGTTTTATCTCTTTCCATGTACTCAGAGTATATATATATATATATATATATATATATATATATATATATTATATATATATATATATATATATATATATATATATATATATATATATATATATATATATATATATATATATATATATGTATGTATATGTGTGTGTGTGAGTGTGTGCTTGTGCTTATGAATGTGCGTGTACGTGTGCGTGTACGTGTATGTATGGGCAAGTGTATGTTTCTGTACATGTGGTTATACATATACATGTGCTTTTACACGCGCCTGTGTGCTTTGGTTTAGAGTTTAATTTTACGTTATGTAAATTTAATGAAAGTCTTTGTGATTGGAATGATGCTTTTGTCTATGGGAATGAAAATAAAAATTTTTTTTTTTTTTTTTTTGGGCAAATTTATGCACATTCTTTAGTACATAAATAAATTTTTATACATTAATGCATTAATACATATAAAAGTGTGTGTTAAAGGGTGTGTCAGTCATGCATTTTGAAACTACTTAATTTCATCTTGTTTTTCCTTTTGGTCTTATCATAAGCAAAAAAAAAAAAAAAAAAAAAAAAAGGAAAAAAAGGAAAAAAATAAAAAAAAAAAAAAACGATTTTTTTTTTTTTTTTTTTTTTTTTTTCCTTTTATTATTTATATTAAATTTATAATTATTTATAATTTGAGTTTTCTTTTCTCTATCTTATCACGCTCGTTATTTCTTAATAAAGAGAGAAAAATATTCCCGCTTTCGTAAATTAGAAATTTTTTTATTTTTTTTATTTTTTATTTGATGTAAATTGCATATTAATGTTGGCTATTTATGGACTCCAAAAATTCACCGTAAAAGGAAAATTTTTAGTAGTGAAAATTTTCGGGTTTTCTGATATTTTTCTACCAAATTTTCTTCTACATTAATAAAATGTAAATTTCTCTCTCTCTCTCTCTCTCTCTCTCTCTCTCTCTCTCTCTCTCTCTCTCTCTCTCTCTCTCTCTCTCTCTCTCTCTCTCTCTCTCTCTCTCTCTCTCTCTCTCTTCTATTATTCGTGCACTCTTTCATATTTTTTTTTTTTTTTGCTTTCTAGTAGTTTGTTGATTTTTTACACATTAACGTCATTTAATTTTATAAATTTTGATCGTATTATTAATATTATTGATCATCATCATCATCATCATCATCATCATCATCATCATCATCATCATCATCATCATCAATATTATTATTATTATTATTATTATTATTATTATTATTATTATTATTATTATTATTATTATTATTATTATTATTATATATTATTATTATTTTTACTATTATTATCATTCTGAAAAATCTATTGATTCCTTCAGATTTTTTAGTTGCCAGCGTGTTATATTTACACTAACCAGAAAATGAGATTGAAGAACTTTTGTTCTTCTTTCCAGTAACTGCGCAAAATAGATTCCAATTGCTTCAGCTTTTTCCTTTTAACTATTTTAACATTATTAGAATATTATATTTTTATCTTTTTCTCTTTTTAAGCAAAATTTTGTTAACCTGTGGTTGCAAAAGGAATTTAAAAGACCCTACTAGCGATAGTCTGCCTAATTTTTCCTTGGACAGTTTTGATTTAAAAAAAAAAAAAAAAAAAAAAAAAAAAAAAAAAAAAAAAAAAAAAAAAAAAGTGAATAACTGTTGTAACTGTTCTGAATTATAGTTATAAATGTTTTTGTTCAAAGTATATGAAGTGTATTTTGATCAGATAATTATAGTAAAAAAGTTTGTAATGAAAATAATATTTGTACAGTGAAAGGATATTTCTTTTTCAATTAACGTTATTAAATCTCAAATTCTTTCTTTTTAAATTAAGTGATGAAGAGTGTTTTAAAGGAAAATGATTGATTGTTTAATATTTTTAAGTATTAAATTTGGAATAAATCTTTCCATGAAATAAAATTTTCAAAATAATAATAATAATAATAATAATAATAATAATCATATTTAAGATAATAAAAATAAATATAATAATAATAATAATAATAATAATAATAATAATAATAATAATAATAATAATAATAATAATAATAATAATAATAAATCATAGCAAAGATATTAAAAATGATAATAATATTAATAATAATAATAATTAATAAAGACAATAATAATAATAATAATAATAATAATAATAATAATAATAATAATAATAATAATAATAATAATAATAATAATAATAATAATAATAATAATAATAATGTCAATCGTAATCATAAATAATAATAATAATAATAATTATAATAATATAATAACAGTAATAATATTACCATTAATTATAAATAATAATAATAATAATAATAATAATAATAATAATAATAATAATAATAATAATAATTATAATTAATAATAAGAAGAAGAAGAAGAAGAAGAAGAAGAAAGAAGAAGAAAGAAGAAGAAGAAGAAGAAGAAGAAGAAGAAGAAGAAGAAGATATATAATAAATATTATTATTATATAATTGGATTTTTAAGAAAAGTTAATTGATAAATATAAACATAATATTTAAAAAGTCCAGTAAGATCATGATGAGTATTTGACAATATTAGCATAATATTTCTCTTCAATAAATTGGATTTTCCCTAAAAATATTTATTTTTTACCAGCTTTATGTTTTATTATAGCATATCCAAGTTACCTTAACACACTTTTTTTCTCGTGTTTGGTTTAATAATTCCTATTCGACGGACTTCAAGTTTTAGATCAACAACTGATGATTATATATATATATATATATATATATATATATATATATATATATATATATATATATATATATATATTATATATATATATATATATATATAATAATATTCAGGAGCTATTTCTACAGTTTTAATCTCATCCAAACATCTCATTTCCTTAATTAACCTCACTTCTTTATAAAGTTTTCGAATTTATTTTTAAGAAGAAGATTTGGAAATATCTCAATTCTTCTAATCTTATCTCTGATCGCCAGTGTGGCTTTTGTAAAAAACGCTATACTGGTGATCTTCCTTCTCTTCACTCTGAATTGGTCTTCCTCTCTTCGTCATTTCGGGAATCTTTTGTTGTCGCTCTGAACATATCGAAAAGCTTTCGATAGTGTCTGGCACAAAGTTTTGATTTTCAAACTTCCCTCTTGATATCTATTATTCTTTCTGGGCCTCCCTGATTTCCTTTTCGGTCATTCTTAAGCAGCTGATGTAGATGGCCACCGTCCTTCCTTAAATCTATAAATAGTGCTGCTCCTCAAAGATCTGTCCTATTCCCAACACTTTTTCCACTTTTCATTAATGACCTTCTCTCTATTACTTCATCACATATCCACTCCTATGCCGATGACACTACCCTTCATTACTCCTTTCAATTTGAAAGACACCCCGTCCCTCCCTACAGCAGTTAATAGACGCAAGGAGGGTAGATTTAGAGCAACTAACCACTGATCTTTCTAGTATTTCAAATTGGGGCAGAGAAAACACGGTTGTTTCAGTGCCTCAAAAACTCATTTCCTCCATCTCTCTACTCGACACAACCTTACAAACATCTATGACATCTTCTCCGAAAACACTCAACTCAAACCTTCATCTGTCCCTCAATATTCTCTGTATTTTTTTTTTCCATGATCTTTCTTGGAAGGATCGATTTTCTTCTCTTACTAAACAAACTTCTAAGAGATTGGGTGCTCTGAGGTGTCTTCGTAATTTCTTTACGGGTCTCAAGTTGAATGCTCCTTGTAGGGGTGTTGTTAGCTCTTGTATGGAGTACACTTCACGCATCTGGGGTGGTTCCACTCATTCACCTCTCCTTGAAAATAAGGAGTCCAGGGCTTATCGTCTATTGATTTTTCAACTTTCACTAATTCTCTTCAGTCACTTTCTGCCAGTCGGATTCTTTCATGACTCTCTCTGTACTATCACTTTTATAACTGACACTGCTCTTCTGAACTCTCAAGTGGAATATAAACTCCATTGAGAAGGTCTCGTTCGAAACGACTTTCTGCACAGTCTCATCCTTTCACTGCTAAACTTTCCCACCCAAGACTTAACCGCTATACTGAATCTTACATATAGTTTGCTGATAAATCTGGAACATAGTAACTTTATGTGTTTTATCAACTTCCTTTAACTTGCACACCTTGAAACTCCGTGTATCTGGACACGTGAGCCTTTAACCTAACTAGATTTTCGTTATTTTCCCAACTTTTGTTTAAATTAACAGGTCTTTGGCGTTTTCCCACCTGAGGTGAATTATATATATATATATATATATATATATATATATATATATATATATATATATATATATATATATATATATATATATATATATATTATATATATATATATATATATATATATCAAATTATTTAAAACCACTTTAATAAAACATTAAAAGGCAAAACGTTAAGATGAAGTTAAGAAAGAGGTTTAAAAAAATAACAGTTCGATATTAAAAAGGATGTCTACGTTTCGGAACTATGCATCTCAGTTCCCTCTTCCGGGAGTGAATGAAAGCGAAAAAATGAGCTCTTAGTACATATGAAGAGGGAGAGACTTTCAGAGGTTCAAAATGCTCACCTCTTGACAGCCTGGGTTACAATGATGATATTTTTTTGAAAATAACTTTCAAAAAATAATTAGCAAATATTATCAATATCTAAAAATCCTGTAGAAGTATTAAAGCTTTCTATGTAATTTATATTAAAAAAAAATTCAATTGATGAAAATAAGGATTTTTGATTTAGATCAAAATATGAATCTAGCAATGCTCTAAGCTACTGTAAGTTGATTAATGATGTGCAAAAATATATCGTTGCTATGGTTTACTCTCCCAA
>SEYY01019231.1:182500-185000 GCA_009176605.1 Armadillidium nasatum | reverse complement strand
TTTAGAAATATTCAACTGTGAATAGGAATTTCAAAATACCAAGTACTTAGTAGCCTATTTCAGTATACTGTATCAGTATTATCTTAATGTAGATTTATTTTTTCATTTTAGTTGATTTCATTTTGGGAAATGTAATAAAACTACTCTTTCTGTTTCTAAGGTGTCGCCCAAGAAATCATGGCAAATTCGCGCCATGACAAAAAAATCTTACTATATATATATATATATATATATATATATATATATATATATATATATATATATATATATATATATATATATATATATATATATATATATATATATATATATATATATATATATATGCAATAAAAAGTATCTTTTAAAATATATAATTTCAAATTTATTAATAAATTTCTATTTCGAAAATCGCAAAAGTCACATTTTTCAAAAATGTCAAAAATAAATTTTGAGAAATCTTTAAAGAAAATAAATCTTAAGTAAGAAAATTTTTTGAAAATTTTATTACCTTTTCATTATAACTGATTGACTAACTCTATATATATATATATATATCATATATATATATATATATATATATATATATATATATATATATATATATATATATATATATATATATATATATATATATATATATATATATATATATATATATATATATATATATATATATATATATATATATTTATATATATATATATATATATATATATCTATATTATATATATATATATATATATATATATATATATATATATATATATATATATATATATATATATATATATATATATATATATATATATATATATATATATATAGTTTCTATGGAAAAATAAAATTTACGAAACGAAACTCAAGAGAGATGTGCAAAATCAAATTCATTCCTATGTTAAGCGTCTTTTGTTCAATTATATATTTATTTGATTTGTGCAAAGCAAAGTGTGAAAATAGAAGAGAGTGTTTTAAACTTTCATGAAAGGATAGACATAGGTTTTAAAGGCTCTATTTAAGTATTTGATTACATAGTGAATGAGGATGTCAATAGTACAAAATATTTATAATAGATCTATTCTCAGTGTGGTAGTGTACTGGTGCAAAGTTCAGAATAATCAGTGCTCATAATTGAGCAAAAAAACAAGGAGAATGATAAGTTATTTGATAGATAAATAGATATATAGATAGATAGATAGATAGATAATAGATAGATAGATAGATAGATAGATAGATAGAGAGAGAGAGAGAGAGAGAGAGAGAGAGAGAGAGAGAGAGAGAGAGAGAGAGAGAGAGAGAGAGAGAGAGAGAGAGAGAGCCATTTGGAATACATAAGTTGAAAACAAGAAAGACTTTATGCTTCCATTATTTCAAGATGAGATGTTTTAATATTAATGAATCACCGTAAGGATAAACGAACTGAGTGAAAATACGAAGTATATTCCCATATAGGAGAAACACCTATAGAAAAGAGTGAATAAGTTATGAAAGAGCCTGAAATCATTAAAACTCTTAAAAGCTTCTTCAGCTAAAGAGATGTTAGTAAAAGATTTATAGAAAATGTATATCAAAAAATATTTAAAAACCGAAGAAAATTTGATTTGAATTTTTTATGAATTGAATTTTCTAGGGAAAATTTCAAAAAAAAAGAATGAAGGAAAATAAACTGCAAAGAACTGAGGTGAATAAAAACTATAAATTATATACATTACGAGCCATTAATCCATTTCGTTAGTTTAGTATAGATTGAATGATTGGTATCATTCGAAACGAATGGAAAGGTAGAAACTAAATACTCGTAGTTTATCAAAGCTAAATACTTAAATTGCTCCTAAAAGCAAAATTTGATAACCAAAGAAGTAACACTATGAAAAATATCAAACGACTATTTATTATATAGAAAAGAGTTTACATATTGAATCAGAAAAGAGAAATGACAATTTTTTAGTCATAAATACGCCTACCTATTATTTAGAAAACGTTTTACAAATCAAATATTTGTGAGAAAGTACAGCTTTAAGTCATAACTAAATTTCAGTTGGATAGATGGAATTATAGCAACAGGATCTTCTTAAGTGGAGTTCAAAGGCAAAGGTTCTGAAGAGGGGAGTCAAACATTAGCAAAAGGCAACATAACTTTGAAACTCTCCAAGCGAAATAAGAGGAAATAGAAAGGAAAAAGCAATATAATCCAAACTATATATATATATATATATATATATATATATATATATATATATATATATATATATATATATATATATATATATATATATATATATATATATATATATATATATATATATATATATATATATATATATATATATATATATATATATATATATATATATATATATATATATATATATATATATATATATATATATATATATATATATATATATATATATATATATATATATATATATATATATATATATATATATATATATATATATATATATATATATATATAGGGCCTATACATATATATAAACTGACGTTTTTCTTTTTCCTA
>SEYY01019231.1:167500-170000 GCA_009176605.1 Armadillidium nasatum | reverse complement strand
TTAATTAAAGAGGGTCCTTTGAATTTCTTGCCATATTTCACCTTCTTAACGAGCCTTTGCTCTTTAGGCCACGAATTAGTAAACCATATTTTAAAGGGTTGAATATTAATGTATCGATGTTTTTATACTACTTTCTTTATTAGTGAGAGTTAAGTAGGCAGTTTGTTTAATAGAGGGTTCCATTTTGATAATTGTTTTGTTGTAGTTATTATTATTATTATTATTATTATATATATATATATATATATATATATATATATATATATATATATATATATAATATATTTAATATTATATATATATATATATAATATATATATATAATATATATTATATGCATTATTTATAATGTTTGGTAACTGCTGGTTCGGGGAATCGAACCCGGGCCCCAAAAGATGGAAGTCCGTTGCGTTGACATTATAAATTAATGCATCCACGGTTGATTTTAATCATAGTGGTTATCTAAATTATAACATCTGCACTGCGATTTATATCGAGGACAGAACCTGGCCCATGTTGACGCTACGCCCAAGTTTGTGGTCGGGGAAGAATTGAAGGGACTTTTCACTAGGCGATATGCCAGTAGAAGTTCTGGATTATTTCCTTTTGAACCATCAGCGGAGTAGTGGTCAACGCAACGGACTTCCATCTTTTGGGGCCCGGGTTCGATTCCCCGAACCAGCAGTTACCAAACATTATAAATTAATGCATCCACGGTTGATTTTAATCATAGTGGTTATCTAAAATTTAATAAATATATATATATATATATATATATTATATATATATATATATATATATATATATATATAATATATATATATATATATATTAAATGACAAAGAGTATCAAATGACAAACAAACATGCATATTATTGCTATTAGATTTTTCGAAAATATTCGATGTTGTTCCACACAACTTACTCTTACCGAATTAAACAGGTTTCGTGTTTCGGAAAATTCATTTAACCTGGATCCTTTCATATTTACCTGGCAGAACTTAGGAAATTAGGATGTTATCATCTTACCTCGCTCAAATTTCTCAAGGGGTACCTCAGGGATGTATTTTGAGTCTACTATTTGTTAACATATATACAAACGACTTCCAAAACTGTCATAATTCTCTACACTCTTATTAACACACAGACGATACCGCTATTTTAGTATCAACCCGTAATATAGTTACCTAAACACAAAAGTAAATAACGTATTAGAAAATGTTGCAACATGGGTAGAAGTTAACAGGCTTTCTGTGAATCTCCAAAAAACACAATATCTAATAATGACAAACGCTAAAAAGCCTATCAAGCTAAATGTTATAGCAAAAGACACAAACATAAATCAAACCACATCTGCAAAACTATTGGAGTTATTTTCGATGAAAAATTCGACTTCAAAAACACAGCAATAGTCTTAGTAGCAAACTTGGATATGCTACCTATGCATTTCTAAAGATAAAAAACTTTATTCCAGAATATATACTAAAAAATCTATATTACAGCCTTGTTTACCTACACCTACTCTACAAGTTACCGGTATGGGGAGATGCAAGTGCATACCTGCTACAACCCTTAATAACACTACATAAAAAATAATTCGTGTATTGTCTAGATCTAACAATTACTATGAACATACAAACCAACTCTTCAAAAAATTATCCATATTCAAACTACAAGATATGCTTACTCCCACAATGATTTTCAAAGTCTTAAATGGAATGTCAAATGAACTCCTAACTAATATAATAATGAATAACCAAGATGTAAGAAGACCATATCTGCACAGCACAAACTCACGTACACTAGGTTAAAACAAAGTTCACTCTAACCAAACATATAGCTATATCTTACAAAGGCATTGAACAATGAAATGAACTTTCAAATGACAAACAAGAATCAGTAACATTTCCCACATTTCGTAAACAAGTCAAAGATCAATTGCTATCAAAATTCTAAAGAAGATACACATTAGTCAGACTCGCTTCCTTATTCCCAACTTTGACAGAGTTGCTGTAATTATTATTATTATTATTATTATTATTATTATTATTATTATTATTATTATTATTATTATTATTATTATTATTATTATTATTATTATTATTATTATTATTATTATTACTATTATTATTATTATTATTATTATTTATTATTATTTATATTGTTTATTATTACTATTATTTTTACTAATTACATTTATTTATTTTTTTTTATTAGATTAATACTATTATATTGTTATTACTATTTTTACGAATATAGCATTCATTATTATTAATTCATTATTTATTATTTGATATCGTTATTATTATTATTATTATTATTATTATTATTATTATTATTATTATTATTATTATTATTATTTATTATTATTATTATTATTATTATTATTATTATTATTATTATTATTATTATTATTTTTATTATTATTATATTATTACTTATTTTATTATTATTTTTTTTATTATTTTATTATTATTATTATTATTATTATTATTATTTTT
>SEYY01019231.1:135000-137500 GCA_009176605.1 Armadillidium nasatum | reverse complement strand
TAGATAATCGAAGAATTTTGGATAATTAGTAGAGATAAAAGATAAGTAAAAAGAACAGATGAATTTAGTCGTAGATTGTCGAAACAGCATAAGCAAGTTGAAAAGTGGTTAGTGACAGTTAAAGGGAAAAGAGAAAGGTTTGCAATCTGAACGTTCAAGGCGTCTGAATTTCTTTCAAAAATCAAGAGGTGAGTGAAAAGAGATGGTGTTCAACAAAATAAAATTAAAATAAAAACTGGGAATATTTACTAATTTTAAAGATGTATCTTAATTAAATGATTTTTATCAGTACTTATTTCACTTAAGATCTTTAAAAAATCTTTATCATTTCGCATTAAGGAATGAAGAGTTGGAGAATATGGTGAAAAGGAAAATAAAGCTTTCAACAGGTATTTGGGCAACGAAGTAGGATAAGAATTGGGAGCTGTATAAGGAGAGGTGTAGGAGGTAAAGAGGGAGGTTAAGAGGGCAAAAATGAGAATGGAAGAGAGTTGGGTCAGAAAGCCAGCAAAAAATTTTAAGGAGAGAAGTAAAATGTTTAGGAAGGAGGTAAAAAATTTGAGGAGATGGAGAGAAGAGCAGGGCGAGTGAGGGAAGAGGGAGAATGGTGAGTTAATACAAGGTAAGAAAGAGGTAGAAGAGAGAGAGAAAAGGTACTTTAGTGAATTATTGAATGGGGGTAGTGTGATTTGAGACTGGGAGCGGTAAAAAAAATAACGGGGAATAAGTGACTGGGGAAGAGGAGATGAGTATTAATAGGGAGAGGTGGAAGTAGCGGAAAGGTGGAAAAAGGAAAGTCAGCATAGACGGACGGGATATTTTGAGGAGATGATGCGGGAGGGAGTTGGAGAGGTGGATGACTGATTGATTTGAATGTTTAATGTGTGTTGAGGAGAAGGGAGAGTACCTCAGGAATGGCAGGATGCTTGTATACATAAAGGAATTGGAGATAAGATTGTGAGTAGAAATTATAGGAGGATAAGTCTGTTGAGAATGGTTTATTAGTGATAAGAAAGAAAGAATTGACAAGAGAGGGGTAAGAGAAGAACAATGTTTTTTTTTGAAGAGGGTAGGGATGTGTTGACCTGGTGTTCATATTGAGGATATATATATATATATATATATATATATATATATATATATATATATATATATATATATATATATATATATATATATATATATATATATATATTTTGCATGCGTTATAGATTCTGGAGTAAGCTTATGAGAGGGTATGTAGGAGGAAGTTCGAGGTATTGTGAGATGGGTGGAAAGTAAGGGGGAGATTAGTGAAAGAAATCTAAACCTTTTATGAAAATTGTAGATCGTGGATGAGAGTGAAGAGGGAGCTTACTGATTGGTTTTACGAAGGAGTGGAGCTGAGACAAGGGTATTTAATGTCGCCATGGTTGTTTAGCCTGTTAATGTATTATGTAGTTAGGGAAATGGAGAGGGAAGGGAAGGGAAGGGCACTAGGCTGAGAAGTGAATGGTGAAGGTGGAGGGTGAATGGGTCTTGCTGTCGGCAGATGATGTGGTATTGGTGACGAAGTCTAGAGAAAAGTTGAGAATATTGGTGTGAGAATTTGTGTGAAAATACACAAACAAATGATTGAGAATAAATCCAGCAAAAAGTAAAGTAAGAAGGACTGGGGATGGGGATGAGGTGGTGAGAAGGGGAAGAATAGGGGTGTGTGGAGATAAGGGGAGAAAGATTGGATTAAGTAGAAAAATTCAAATATCTGAGAATGTTGGTGGAGGGAAAAGAGGGGATAGAAAATGAAAAAAAAAGAATAGAGTCGTGGAAGGAATGAAAGTGATGGGAGAACTAAAAGAAGTATGGAAGAAGAAGAGGATATTGAAGGAAATTAAGGTACGAATGTTTGAGTGTATGGGTTTGCAGCCTGCAATGTATGAGTGTAAAACGTGTATGATGAACGCTGAGGTGAGGAAATGATTGAATGTATTTGAGATGAATTAATTGAGAGCGATGTGTGGGTTAAGAAGGGAAGATAGGATCAGAAACGAAAGAATAAGTGAGATATGTGGATGGAGAAAGGGAATGGTGCATAAAATAGAGAAAGGTGTACTAAGATGATATGGACATGTGTGTAGAATGGATGAGGACAGGATGGAAGGCTGAGTACTTAAATTCGAGGTTGAGAGAGGTAGAGGGAGAGGAAGACCAAAGTGGAAAGGATGGATTGATTGAGAGAGATGTTGGAGAAAAGGGTTTGAGTTTGGACGAGAGCAGGAGACCTGCAGAGCAGAAGACAGAGAGAGAGAGAGAGAGAGAGAGAGAGAGAGAGAGAGAGAGAGAGAGAGAGAGAGAGAGATGGAGGGAGGTGGTTTAGAGGTGGTAAGGTGTACATGTGCATGTATGAAGGAATTATAGCGGATACCACCTCACAAAAGTGGAAAAGGTGGAAAGCTATATATATATATATATATATATATATATATATATATATATATATATATATATATATATATATATA
>SEYY01019231.1:115000-117500 GCA_009176605.1 Armadillidium nasatum | reverse complement strand
ATTTCTAAGCTTTCGGAATCTATACTTCTTTCTGTGACGTTTACTCTCATTTCTTTTCTGGTCGTTCTATAGCAGCTGTTGCAGAAGACCACTGTTCCTCTTTAAATCTATAAATAGTGGTGCTCCTCAGAGATCTGTATTATCCCCAACTCATTTTCTACTATGACCTTCTCTTTTTACTTACACACCTATATACTTCAATGTTGATGACTTCCGCTCATCATTGTTCTTCTTCACTTTGAAGGACATCCCTCCCAACAACAGTTAATTGATACAAGAAAAGTGGACTTGAACCACTAATCTTTCTCGTATTTGAAATTATTACAGAGAAAACGTGATCGTTTTCAATGCTTCAAAAACCAATTCTTGCATGTCTCCACTCGACAAAATCTTCCACACAACTATGACATCTTCTTCGAAAACACTTGACTCAAATCTTCATTTGTTTGAATATTCTCGGTGTTTCTTTTTGTCGTGATCTTTCTTAAAAAGACCGCATTACTTCTCTTTCTAAACAAGCTTCTAAGAGGTTGGGTATTCTGAGGCACCTTCGTGAATTTTAGGTCGTTTTAGTTGCTTGCTTTTTAGAGGGATGTTGTTTACGCCTGAATAAGTACGTCTCACACATCTGTGATAGTTCCACTCATACAGCTCTTTTCAACAAGGTGGAATCAGGGCTTTTCGTCTTATAAACTCATTTGCTCTTACTACCTATCTTTAATCTCTTTCTGCCTGTCGAACAATTGCGTCACTCTCTCTACATTATCGCTATTACAACGGACACTGCTCTCTGAACTCTCACGTCGCATACCTCCTCCATGCGTGTGGACAGACTTCCTTCAGTCTCATCCTTTCACTGTCCAACTTTCCGATCCCAGACTTAACAGCTATGACCAACCTTACATACACGCTACTGGTAAAGTCTGGAACACTCTCCCTCTATCGGTTTTCCTAACTTTATAGACTTGCATACTTATAAAGCAGTGTATCGGGACATGTCGACCAAATTTCCTGTATTTTCCCAACTCTGGTAGAAATCGGTAGGCCTCTGACCTTTGTCCACTAGAGGAAATATATATATATATATATATATATATAATATATATATATATATATATATATATATATATATATATATATATATATATATATATATATATAATATATATATATATATATATATAATATAATATATATATATATATATAATATATATATATATATTAAAAGGCAAGAAGTGGTTATTTTTTACCTTTATAATAAAATTTTAATTCAAAAAAGTATGTTTTAACAGAAGATGTTCATAAAAAATGTCGAAACCAATTTTGTGGAAATAAAATTTTAGCAAAGCGACACAGAGACGAAGTATATATATATATATGATATGAATGGTATAGTATATAACGTGCAAGATAATATGCGAGAGGCCAATATGCCAGTATATATATATATATATATATATATATATATATATATATATATATATATATATATATATACCTCGGGGTATATCTTAAAGTAAATTTGACGATTTTTGATATCTGTTCCAGAAAAAAAGTAGTGAATTACTCGGAGAGTTTTTAAAAATTTAAAATAAATTTTATCCATTTTTTTTTTCAAAACAAAACTTGACTTAAAAACTTTTCCTTAATGGAATAGATATAAAATTAAACACATCAATATTTAGCCCTAATATTCATTCAGAGTTTCTGAAAATCTGAGTCAGTCTAGATAATTAAAGAAAAAGTTATATTAAAAAGTGTGAAGAGGCAAGTATCTCAGAAACCGTAAAACACACGGAAATTGGACGGTAATGAGAAAACCAGTGTCTCATCCCAATTAGGAATCGATAACTAATTAATTTGGTGCCTATTAAAATAGGAATCTTATTTCCGAAACTAAAATCCGCAAAAAAAAATGTCAGAACCTCGTTTTAACCAATGTAAATAACATTTCATCCAATATCTTTAAAAGAATATTAATAAATAACATTAGAGTATTCTATAACAAAAGGGTTTGTCTCGAAAACTAAACTTCGATTATTGCAAAAACCGACAATTTTATTTTATTAATGAAAAGTTACAGAAAATTTTTTTTAAAAACTATCAAAATAGTGAGAAAAGTAAATAAAATAACAATAATAATAATATTGTTAATAATAATAATAATAATAATAATAATAATAATAATAATAATAATAATAATAATGATAATATTAATAATAAAAATAGTAATAATAATAATAATTATAAAATAATAATTATTTATTCTTATAACATTGTAATAATAGCAAATTATAATAATTAAAATAATTATAATTATACTGATAATAATAATATTAATAATAATAGTAATAATAATATTAATTATAATAGTAATTATTTACAGAAAAAGAAAAAGAAATAATAATAATAATAATAATAATAATAATAATAATAATAATAATAATAAATAATAATAATAATAATAATAATAATAATAATAATAATAATAATAATAA
>SEYY01019231.1:87500-102500 GCA_009176605.1 Armadillidium nasatum | reverse complement strand
AATATCCAAAAATAAAAAAATTAGTAGGTAGTTTTTTTAATTTAATAATTTTTTCCTTAGGCAGGGAACGTTTTTTCAAATTTTTTTTTTTTCAAGGAAAAATTCAAGTGCTTATAATTAATAACTTATTATAACTTTTTCCCTAGAAGTGATATCAAAAATCTTTTCCCACTAATTCAGGAAATTGGGGCTAAGATTGTTCAATTAAATTTTCAGTTCATGTAAACCAGTGGTTTGACCTCGCTAGCCATTTTTTCAACTTTGGGATCAAATAACTTTCGAACTGTTATAGAATCAGATAACCCCTCAAAATCAACTTAGAACGTCGGGAAAAAATGCATATACACTGAAAATTTCAGCTCAATATGTCATATAATAAAAAATTTTTTAAAATTGGACCCTCCCCTTATTAATAATAAATAAAAGTTAATATTCAAATTTCAATTTTCGTATATTTTGTTATAATAAAGTTTTTTATATAAACAGTAATTATTATTCGTTTGTAGCGATAATTTTCTATGTTAATTGAATACTTATCAATGAAAGAATTTTTATGAATTTTTATTTTATTGTGTAGTTTTGACAAAATTTAAAAAAAATGGAAAACTAACCACTTGTTTCTTAAAACCTTCCCATTATTGAGATAATTTTCAGAAGGTATTAAAATAAGTTAATTTGTAATTCAATTTATCTACGGGCCAGAAGAAGCAAGAAGCAGTGGTCGTTCCAGAAGAAGCACCATTTCCTTCGAAAAAAGCAGCAGTTCCCCCAGAAGAACCAGCTCCTCCAGGAGAAGACCTCTAAAGAAGAAGCTGCTGACGCCTTTGTCCTTCAAAGGATACTACAGTTTGGCAATTCCTTTTGCCCTCGACTGTGGTTCCTCCCTTGAAGTGGCATTTCCAACCAAGGCAGGCATTGCAAAGGCCTGAAGAGAAGTGGTGGCTACCACACGCCTACCAGTCGGCACATTGGTCAGCCAGAGGACACGAAGAACACCCAGCCTCCTGAGGATACTTCTCCGTCTCTACATCACTTAAGAGATAATAACATAGGTATCATAGGTCTCCTATAAACTGGTGACAAAGGGCCTACCATATATATATATTATATATATATATATATATATATATATATATATATATATATATATATATATATATATATATATATATATATATATATATATATATATATATATATATATATATATATATATATATATATATATATATATATATATATATATATATATATATATATATATATATATATATATATATATATATATATATATATGTGCGTGATGGTATGTGTCCGTAATCTGTATGCATGACTCTAGATATGTGCATGTATTACGAGAGTATTAAAAGTTTTTTGACAAGATTTCTCATTAAATTTTAAATAAAAATGTAAAGACCGTTTTCCAAGTTGATAATTAGAGGAATAAACATAAGTTAATATTGCTGTTTTCATAAGTGAAAAATCCATTACAATGGTGAAATGGTCGAAGTTTCCAAGTATCAAAGAAATTATGAACACATTTGATTAGTTCTTTATTCAATATATATATATATATATATATATATATATATATATATATATATATATATATATATATATATATATATATATATATATATATATATATATATATATATATATATATATATATATATATTATATATACATTATATATATATATATATATATATATATATATATATATATATATATATATATATATATATATATATATATATATATATATATATATATATATATATATATATATATATATATATATATATATATATATATATATATATATATATATATATATATTTGTTTGAATAAAGTACAAATCAAATGTGTGTGTGTGTGTGCATTGGGAGAAAGGAAAAATATGTAGTCATTCCAAACAAGTCTGAGAACCTATGAAAGTTTGATCGGCCTAATTTTGATGACTTATGCAACAATGCGGAATAATGATCCGAAAAGACATATGAAAACTCTCTCTCTCTCTCTCTCTCTCTCTCTCTCTCTCTCTCTCTCTCTCTCTCTCTCTCTCATTCTTTCTCTCTCTCTCTTTCGAAAGAGAGAGAGAATTTTGAAAAGGAAATACGGCAGTTAAAAACAACAAAAGATAAACCAATACAATATTACTAATTGGATTTTATTTTCACTTCAGTTCAACCTTCAATTAAATTGTTTTAATAGGAATATTTTTTTTCCAACACTGAATTTACAGTACCCTATTATTTCTGAAATAATTTTTAAAAACATTCAATTATTATAGAGGGTTTTAACCTTTCAATGAAAAGGATTCTGCAGCTGATAACATTTGTCATTTTTGAGTAGTGAAATTTAATTATTAGCCTGCCTAGATCACAAAGAATGATATCATTCACGATCGGAATGAAACTACTAAAAATGTAGTTTCATTTGCGTTCCTTGAAAGTCTACAAGAAGAGCCTAGCAAGATCTATACATTTGTAGAAGACCTATTCAAATAAATACATTTTTAGCTCCATTTAAATATAATTCATCATCCTATCGCTCATATAATGACTGTGGCGCACTGGTCAGCTGCTTGTAATATTTTGAAGCAAATAGTGGTGCTTAGATGGATCAGACACTCACAATCATTTGGAGAGACGAAACCATTTAAATGTTGAGCGAGTATTTATTATGTAAATTGGCAATACTCTTAACTGCTGAAGTATAATCCTTGTGAGAATATTTTGAATGATTTTAGGTGCTATATATATATATATATATATATATATATATATATATATATATATATATATATATATATATATATATATATATATATATATATATATATATATATATCATTTGTTAGTTTAAGCCTGTCTCATTAAAAACGCTAAATTATTTACGAAATATTTTTCTCACAATAAAAAATATCTCACTTGAAAATTCTATACGAAAAAAGATGTAAAAAAAAATTCTGTTTTTGAGACAGATGCTGCTCTAAACGTTAGCTTTTACTTTACCTTTTTCTAATTGAAAAATAAAAAAATCATCAGATTTTATTAGATAGGAAAAATTATATATTTACACAACATAAAATGTAAACTTTAACTTGTGTCAAATCATGAATATGTGTTTGATTTGCAAATTATAGAATAAAATTTGCATTGGTATTTGCATTAGCTTAGCTTTGACACCTGCTCAAGCTCCTGCTCTGGATCTGCATTCCCACCCCTGCCCCCATACCCATGTAAGGTTTTAAGAATTTGATTCTCATTTTTAATCTTGTCTCAGAAAAGACGAAGCTATAAGGATATTTAAAATTTTCTTGAAGCAGTTTTGAATAAAAACACGGATTAATCATATATATATATATATATATATATATATATATAATATATATATATATATATATATATATATATATATATATATATATATATATATATATATATAATCACCACATACCGTGGAATAATTTTTATAATTTTACTCCTGCTAATGAGGATTCGAACCCTGACCTCTAAGATGGTAAGCCATTGCGTTAACCACTACACCACTGATGGTACAAAAAGGAATCACGTTGGAACTGCTACTGGTCAGCCGCCATGTGATACAGATCCAAAGGACTCCTCCGACCACACTCGGGCGTAGGGTTAACAGGTCAGTTCTATCCTCGTAACCACAGGTCAATAACTAAATATAATCACCACATACCGTGGAATAATTTTTATAATTTTACTCCTGCTAATGAGGATTCGAACCCTGACCTCTAAGATGGTAAGCCATTGCGTTAACCACTACACCACTGATGGTACAAAAAGGAATCACGTTGGAACTGCTACTGGTCAAGCCGCCATGTGATACAGATCCAAAGGACTCCTCCGACCACACTCGGGCGTAGGGTTAACAGGTCAGTTCTATCCTCGTAACCACAGGTCAATAACTAAATATAATCACCACATACCGTGAATAATTTCCAACGTGATTCCTTTTTGTACCATCAGTGGTGTAGTGGTTAACGCAATGGCTTACCATCTTAGAGGTCAGGGTTCGAATACTCATTAGCAGGAGTAAAATTATAAAAATTATTCCACGGTATGTGGTGATTATATTTAGTTATTGACCTGTGGTTACGAGGATAGAACTGACCTGTTAACCCTACGCCCGAGTGTGGTCGGAGGAGTCCTTTGGATTGTATCACATGGCGGTTGACCAGTAGCAGTTCCAACGTGATTCCTTTTGTACCATCAGTGGTGTAGTGGTTAACGCAATGGCTTACCATCTTAGAGGTCAGGGTTCGAATCCTCATTAGCAGGAGTAAAATTATAAAAATTATTCCACGGTATGTGGTGATTATATTTAGTTATTGACCTGTGGTTACGAGGATAGAACTGACCTGTTAACCCTACGCCCGAGTGTGGTCGGAGGAGTCCTTTGGATCTGTATCACATGGCGGTTGACCAGTAGCAGTTCCAACGTGATTCCTTTTTGTACCATCAGTGGTGTAGTGGTTAACGCAATGGCTTACCATCTTAGAGGTCAGGGTTCGAATCCTCATTAGCAGGAGTAAAATTATTATATATATATATATATATATATATATATATATATATATATATATATATATATATATATATATATATATATATATATATATATATATATATATATATATATATATATATATATATTCTCTCTTTACGGAGGTGTTATTCTCCTTTATATAGAATACGAATCACACATCTGTGTTGCTTCTTCTCATTCAGTTCTCTTATGCTCAATCTTACATTTACTCTACTGGTAAAGTTTGGAACAAACTCCTTATATTTTTTGTATAGTGTCAGAAAGGGCGTGAAGAAGAGGAACCACAAAGATTATTACAATTTCTACGAAGAAAAGAGTCTTTGTTGTTGAGGAGAAAAGATTTTGCACGATTCCGGAATGAAATATAAGTTGTTTGAGTTTCTGGAGTTTGAGAACGACGGTATTCCCTGCCGTATATGCTTGAGAACAAGCAGAGCTAACCAAGGCTTGTCAGATTTAGTACAAGGGAAAGCATATGAAATATACGCCCACATGCCAGAGAGAATCACCTCGGTAATGGGTTCTGGACTCTCCGAGAGACCTGTCAGATGGAAGGAATAATCATTCCAAGGAAATCGAAGAAGTACGACGGCAAGTCTGACCACCTTGCGGCACCAAAATGCCACAAACTTTTTACAGTGGAGGAAAGAGTTTATCAGTATAAGGAGAAGGATTACAAGTTAAAAAAAATGGCTAGACGATCTACCGTAGCTCAAACCGTAGAATGACTTACTAACATTGTTTAGTGCGCTGGTTCGATTCTGCTTGCAGATTTTAGGAATTATATATATATATATATATATATATATATATATATATATATATATATATATATATATATATATATATATATATATATATATATATATATATATATATATATATATATATATATATGTGTGTGTGTGTGTGTGTGTGTGTATGTATGTGTGTGTCAATCCGTTGCTTATAAAAAACAAATTTCAGCTCCTTTTTTAAATTCTCTCTCTCTCTCTCTCTCTCTCTCTCTCTCTCTCTCTCTCTCTCTCTCTCTCTCTCTCTCTGTGTTACACATTTATGAAGATAGAAAACATCATTAGCTTTTCAGATCTCCAAAGAATTAAGGCGCCTACTCCAACCTTCCTCATTTTTAATAACGAAACAAAGCCAGAATAATCATGCTTCCTTGTCTCTTGCTAAGAGATAATTGAAGATTCTTTATTGAGAATTCAACCCCAAAGCATAATAATGAAGATGAATTATAGAATTAGAACGAATATAATATATATATATATATATATATATATATATATAATATATATATATATATATATATATATATATATATATATATATATATATATATATATATATATATATATATATATATATATATATATATATATATATATATATATATATATAAGGAGCACTTTCGTTTTTTCAAGGTAGCTAAACCTGGCAACCTGAGCCTAACGGGATTTTGATATGCAATGCAAATCACTCCGCTCAAATTGACCTCACGTTCTTTCCTGAAACCATTTTGGAGGGTTCAACCCATTGAAATTGGCCTCAAGTCTGGGGAAGGTGCCTCGAGGGTATCAGGAAGTTACCTGAGTTGGCAAAATTGATGCGTTCACCTCACTCATTTTCCTGACCATTTGTTTTTGCTGTTCAGTCCGACTGAAATTGGCTCGACTCTGGGGATCCGGGGGTTCGCGTGGGTCCGTGAACCGACAAAGAAAAGGTCAGGAAGGTGCCTGAGAATGCAACATTGCACGCAAAAGCAGACAAGACCGTTAGGCTCAGGCTGCCAGATTTAGCTACCTCGAAAAACTCTGGCATCTGTCGAAAGTGTCCCTTATATATATATATTAATATATATATATATATATATATATATATATATATATATATATATATATATATATATATATATATATATATATATATATATATATATATATATATATATATATATATATATATATATATATATATATATATATATATATATATATATATATATATATATATATAATATATATATATATATATATATATATATATATATATATATATATATATATATATAATATATATATATATATATATATATATATATATATATATATATATATATATATATAATATATATATATATATATATATATATATATATATATATATATATATATATATATATATATATATATATATATATATATATATATATTATATATATATATATATATATATATATATATATTTAACTATCCAATATTTAATTAATCTTTTGTTCATTGCAACCTATGAAACCAATCAAACAAATACATAACTTTAATTATTTTTATTTTTTAAATTACAAAGTCAAATAAGCTTTAAAAAAATAAAAGAAATAAAAACATAAAATTTATTACTTTTAATTTAATTAATATTAATTTGATTCTTTCAGCAATATGAGCAGGTGATAAAAATTCTTTCATTATTTTTATTTTCAGAAAAACAATATTGAATAATATTATTGTTAATTCGTCTAAAAAATTATTATAGTTTCAGAATGAAAATATTTAGAATATAATATTAAATATAGTTTCAATAATTCAGTTAGGGTAGTCCGACAATATAATCATCACAACCCAGTGGGTATGTTTGTGTCTGTCATGTGCTACTCCTGCATGTGTGTCTACGCTTGCATGTATGACTGCATTTGACCTTATGGACTTTTCCTGTATGTAGTGTACAAAATATTAGTGTACGTAAAATGGTTTCCTCAAACAAAAAATATTTTTATTTTCTCCTGTCTTCCTCTCGAAGGTTTCGTTCATTTGTACGTTTTATGTTGTTGGTCTATTATCTCTTAAGAACTGATAATGATCCAAGGGTGGTTCGAAAAATTTTCTTAAAGTTTAAATTAAATTAAATATTTCTTTCATCTAGTCCTGGCTTTTTGCTTCATTTCTCTCTCTCTCTCTCTCTCTTCTCTCTCTCTCTCTCTCTCTCTCTCTCTCTATCTATATATATATATATATATATATATATATATATATATATATATATATATATATATATATATATATATATATATATATATATATATATATATATATATATATATATATATATATATATATATATATATATATATATATATATATATATATATATATATATATATATATATATATATATATATATATATATATATATATATATATATATATATATATATATATAGGGGTAGACGAGCGTTCGGAAAGTAAGAACCGTTTCGCTAACGCCGCCACAATCGCCCCTACACGCATCTTCAATTCTTTCCTTAGTTCAGCAAATATGAACCTGAAGGACGAAAGAATGTGCCGTTGTTTAAGACTTATTTTCTCCTCCATTCTCAATCCAAAATCTTCATCGATGATAAAAGAACATCAACACTTTACGTTGTCATGTCCATTCGTTCATTCTTCATTGATACGCCTAATTACTTTCTCAACACAATCATTCATTGCTTTTTTAAGATATTTTACAAATTTTCAAATGTCAATCGAATGTCACAAATCATCATTGGGGTTCAAAATGTGTTTTAATAAAAAAAAACAAAAAAAAAACTGTATAACAAATCTCGAGATTTTGAATTAAGCTGAACATTTTAAATGATAATTTGCAAATTGTAATATAATGGATGGCTGTACTGTACCTGTTTTGGGTGAAAGCTACTGAGTTAATTAATTAAGAAAATAATTGCTGATGTTCGCAACAGCGTTTGTATTTAGTGAAACGATACTTATTTCCCCTTTATATATATATATATATATATATATATATATATATATATATATATATATATATATATATATATATATATATATATATATATATATATATATATATATATATATATATATATATATATATATATATATATATATATATATATATATATATATATATATATATATATATATATATATATATATATATATATATATATATATATATATATATATATATATATATATATATATATATATATATATATATATATATATATATGTATATATATATATATATATATATATATATATATATATATATATATATATATATATATATATATATATATATATATATATATATATATATATATATATATATATATATATATATATATATATATATATATATATATATATATATATATATATATATATATATATATATATATATATATATATATATATATATATATATATATATATATATATATATATATATATATATATACTGCAAAAATTGTCCTAACGAATCGTTGGGACAAGTGGCCAAAATGTTGCAATAAAATTTTCAACAGAGAAAAGACATGTTGAACATTAGAAGTCGCTTCACTGATTTATTTTCTAATAAGAAAATAATTGGAAAATTTGTTGTGATATTTTTGCCACTTGTACCAACGATTCGTTAGGACAATTTTGCATATATATATATATATATATATATATATATATATATATATATATATATATATATATATATATATATATATATATATATATATATATATATATATATAATATATATATATGGAAATAAATGACAGAGAATTATGGATTTTTTTCTTTATTAGAGTAATCATATTTTCCTTTAACTTTCGTTCATTGTCTCTTGGAAAGAAAAATGATGAAGTATTACGATTTTTTTTATTTATTTTATTTTATTTTATTTTATTTTATTAGAATAATGTAGTTACATTTAAGAACATTGTCAAAGAATGAACAATTTACCTATAAAAAATTCTAATAGGCCCAGATATGACTTGACAATAAAATCCTTTGAGTAACAATAAAATCCTTTGAGAACGGGCTTTAATAACACTGAAGATTGGGATAGAAATACTTTCATAAAGACTCAAGGTTTCTTGTCTTTACTCCAAAAGTATCAGATTCGTTTCTTGCTTAATATTTTTTTCCGAAATATTTTAATTTTCAGATGTTCTCTCCAATATTCCCCAAACAAAAAACACGGATTTTGGATATTGTGGTAAAAAGGTTGAAGAAACAGTCAATAAAATGGAAGAAGTAAGGCAACATAATTTTAGGAAAAATTCTGAAAAAAGTCGCAGAAAGAGAGGAAAAAGACTAAAGACCATTTAAAAAGTTTAGTATGCAGACTACACAGGATGTCACAGAATACAAATGTCTATTCTTGAAAAGTTTAGATAATATATATATTAATTCAAATAAAGACTAGATATATATGCTTACCGAAGAGTAACGTGAATAATAAATAAAATAGAATTCCTGATAAAAATATTTAAAAACCTTGGAGGCGTAATTTGCTGTTAGTTCAGTTTTTTGATATCACTCGTTTGAGAAATATATTTTCTGTACTATATTGTTCGCAAGAATTCCAAAGATAAATTTGCTTTTAGGTTAATGAATGAAAAATACCTGCAAATGGGACTAAAAGAGGTGTATAAAGTAATAAAACTGAATAACAGGAATTCGTACCACAACAGCTACAGATAAATGGACAATTTCTGAATTAAAAGCGGAGGATAAAAACATTCTGTAGGTAATCTCAAGGAGAAGAAAGACCTTTTTCACTAGTATAGTTGTCATTGGAGAAGGTTTTGCTGTATGACGTAAAAATTCGATCGACATTTCATGATGACGTGGTACAGAATATATATATATATATATATATATATATATATATATATATATATATATATATATATATATATATATATATATATATATATATATATATATATATATATATATATATATATATATATATATATATATATATATATATATATATATATATATATATATATATATATATATATATATATATATATATATATATATATATATATATATATATATATATATATATATATATATATATATATATATATTATATATATATATATATATATATTATATATATATATATATATAACTCAAGAGGGGAGAGTTTATCTTCAAGTGAAGAATAGTTACGGCGATCACAACTTCATATCAGATGCACTGATAAGCTTTGTATTTCAATTGAATCCATACATATATATATATATATATATATATATATATATATATATATATATATATATATATATATATATATATATATATATATATATATATATATATATATATATATATATATATATATATATATATATATATATATATATATATATATATATATATATATATATATATATATATATATATATATATATATATATATATATATATATATATATATATATATATATATATATATATATATATATATATATATATATATATATATATATTATATATATATATATATATATAATAAGTGACTATTGTGTTTAGGGATAAAGATATTATTATAATTTTCCGCATGCTTGAATATTTTCGTCAGGATGTGCCCCTAATATATATATCTATCTATATATATATATATATATATATATATATATATATATATATATATATATATATATATATATATATATATATATATATATATAATATATATATATATATATATATATATATATATATATATATATATATATATTATATATATATATATATATATATATATATTATATATATATATATATATATATATATATATATATATATATATATATATATATATATATATATATATATATATATATATATATATATATATATATATATATATATATATATATATATATATTCTGAATCGATTGAAATGATATTTTAATTGCAATTTCAATTATGCGATTTGTCCAGATAATAAAAATATTTTTTCATTATTATTTTTTTTAAATAATTAAAAAAAAAAAAAAAAAAAAAAAAAAAAAAAAAAAAAAAATTTAAAAATTTTTTAATTAAAAATTTCAAAAATTAATTTTCATTTTTAAAATTTTTTTAGCCCAATATATATATATATATATATATATATATATATATATATATATATATATATATATATATATATATATATATATATATATATATATATATATATATATATATATATTTTTTTTAGAATTTGCTAGTATTCACGGGCAGAGCCCTTTTCAAGGAGGGGTCATATATAAAACAAAAAAGAGAAAGGTTTCCCCTTTCCAAATCCGAATCTAAGGCACTTTTCGTAAAACGGAGGTCTTGAAGAGATGAAGATTAAATGCAGGAGAAAAAAATGAAGATGGTAAATAATTCCACAGAAAAGAGGTGGCTGAAAAGGAGGCGCTACAACAGTCAAGACAAGGATTTCGAGTATTCACACAAAATTCATGCTAAAGAGACGCACGCCTTGTGTTACGAGGGTGATTGGTGGTGAAATGCGAGGGTTCAACTCCCTTGAGCACTTACCATTGTAGTACTACTGCGCCTGTAGTACCTATAGATAAAAGACCAAGAGACAGAGCGCAATGTCACCTTCCAGAGATAGAATGTCAAAAGAGTTTGAAAGTAGCGGACAGTTTATTATTATTTTTGACTTCGACTCTAGATTTTCTCTTTCTCTCTCTCTCTCTCTCTCTCTCTCTCTCTCTCTCTATATATATTATATATATATATATATATATATATATATATATATATATATATATATATATTATATATATATATATATATATATATATATATATATATATATATAATAAATAAATAAAAAAATCATAATATTCCCCCAGGAAGGATATCATCCTGTCAGTGGGATTCTTTCGAGGTATATATATATATATATATATATATATATATATATATATATATATATATATATATATATATATATATATATATATAATATATATATATATATATATATATAATATATATATATATATATATATATATATATATATATATATATATATATATATATATATATATATATATATATATATATATATATATATATATATATATATATTATATATATATATATATATATATATATATATATATATATATATATATATATTATATATATATATATATATATATATAATTTTATAACTGCTCGAAATTATAAATCATTAGCAGTTATGAAAATTATAAATAAAGATTCCACGGTTTATCATAGTGGTTATCAAAATTATAAAATTTGCACTGCGGTTTATATTCAGGATAGAACCTGGTCCATGTTGACGCTACGCCCAAGTTGTGGTCGGTGAAATATTGAAGGGACTTTTCACTAGGCGAGATATGTCAGTAGAAGTTCTGGATTATTTCATTTTGAACCATCAGTGGAGTAGTGGTCAACACAACGGACTTCCATCTTTTGGACCCGGGTTCGATTCCTCGAAATTATAACATCATTAGCAGTTATGAAAATAATAAATAAAGATTCCACGGTTTATCATAGTGGTTATCAAAATTATATAATATATATATATATATATATATATATATATATATATATATATATATATATATATATAATATATATATATATAGAAAGAGATATTTGTAGAAGTATTTTCGTTAGATAATTCATTATCATTGACAGTTTTATAAGAAATAATTTGTAATTTTCTTTTCTGGTTTATTTTATCTTTACTTTGTTATTACTCTCATTTTCAACGTTATTTATCTAAGTAATATTTAATTTAGGAGAGTTAATATAGATAACTGAGAATATTTATATACCAAATATTATATGAAATATTATTATTATTATTTTAGAATAAAAAAAAGTAAAATAAGTATATATATATATATATATATATATATATATATATATATATATATATATATATATATATATATATATATATATATATATATATATATATATATATATATATATATATATATATATATATATATATATATATATATATATATATATATTATATATATATATATATATATATATATATATATATATATATATATATATATATATATATATATATATATATATATATATATATATATATATATATATATATATATATATATATATATATATATATATATATATATATATATATATATATATATATATATATATATATATATATATATATATATATATATATATATATATATATAATTATATATTTATATATATATATATATATATATTATATACATATATGTGTGTGTGTGTGTGTGTGTGCGTGCGTGTTTGTGTATGTTTGAATGAATGTTATCTTAGAATGTGAGTTTATTATAAGTACTTTGTTTGATGATTGCAAGCCTAACTAAACTTTAAAACATATTTTTGAAATTCTTATTCAACCTCATCAAAATGTTCATGTAAATTTAAACATCTGCATTTTGCAGTTGAGAAACTGTGCCATATAGGCTGTAGTTTTGATTTTTACTTATAATTCAAATTACGAATATATACAAATTGTAAAATTCCTAGATAAATTTTTATCAGCCTTTTTATATTGGAAAAATGTGCTAAATTTTTGGAATTTTCTGAATATGAAGATCCCCGTCTTTATATACGAGTATACTTCTGTGCCTAAATTAAAAATCTTCCTATCCATCTTCATTCATTCAAATCTTCATTCGTGAACGTTAAAAAAAATTTTGATTATAACACATATTGATAAAATTATTTTAAATAGCATTTCGGTAACAATTATCATGTATATTAATTTAAATTACATTCTTCTTACCTAATTAAACTAATTTCTTCAATTGGAAAACAACTTGTTCAAAACCAGTTCAAATACCTATACCACCTAACGGATGAATTACTAAACAAGTTCAATTTTTCATTATAATTCATATGAAAATATATAAAATAAAATATTCCTCCAAACTGAGGAGTTCTGTAAAAT
The DNA here is from genome assembly GCA_009176605.1 of Armadillidium nasatum. Taxonomy (NCBI): domain Eukaryota; kingdom Metazoa; phylum Arthropoda; class Malacostraca; order Isopoda; family Armadillidiidae; genus Armadillidium; species Armadillidium nasatum. Next base: position 88,138 of record SEYY01019231.1, on the reverse strand, counting down.
AGTCTAGATTTATCATTCTCGACAGTTTAAAGTTGGAAAAGAAATTGAGTTTCCTTTGATTTTCGACTTCAAATGATAACTCTCTCAGTTCTCTCCAACAATTTTTTTTGTATGGAAATAAGGATAGAATAAGATAAACTCGAATATGAGAGAGGAAAGATAAAATATTTCTTTGGAAGAGCAATAAGATTTAAAGGTTAAGATATCTTCTTGATAAAAATATTGAACATTTTTCATTCTTTAACATTTTAGACACAGCACAAACATACCATGCAGACATTCATTGATATATATATATATATATATATATATATATATATATATATATATATATATATGTATTATATATATATATATATATATATATATATATATATATATATATATATATATATATATATATATATATATATATATATATATATATATATATATATATAATATATATATATATATATATATATATATATATATATATATATATATATATATATATATATATATATATATATATATATATATATATATATATATATATATATATATATATATATATATATTTTTTTTTTTTTTTTTTTTTTTTTTTTTTTTATATATATATATATATATATATATATATATATATATATTATATATAT
>SEYY01019231.1:67500-70000 GCA_009176605.1 Armadillidium nasatum | reverse complement strand
TATAATCTGGTACAAAGTTATTAAATTTGGCAACACTTTCCTTGCCATTTTTGTTTTTGTTTAAATTGCAAAGAAACCTGATTCGTGATTGGTCATGAAAACATAAACTATCTGTTATTGGAACGATGGTATCTAATGACGTGAAAAATATTAAATATTTTATTTCAATAATAAGCATTATTTTAAATCTTTATTTCACAAAAAAGATTTAATTAGATTTTAAATGATTAAAAGAAATACAATTTGCTTCATGAGAAGAGTTTATTAAAAAAAAAAAAAAATTAGGCATTCACAAAAACTGCATCGCTGTCAATCAGAAAATTTTAACATTTATTAATCCTACTAAGTAATACTTATACTATATAATGTAATACTTAATGTAATCTCTCTTTTTGTATATATATATATATATATATATATATATATATATATATATATATATATATATATATATATATATATATATATATATATATATATATATATATATACTATATATATAATATATATATATATATATATATATATATATATATATATATATATATAAATATATATATATATATATATATATATATATATATATATATATATATATATATATATATATATATATATATATATATATATATATATATATAATAGACTCAGAATGCATTTAATATCCGCAATTTTATTTCGAAACGATAACGCAGAACAGCACAGAACTGACAAATGACAACTTATAAGGGTATGAAACTCTGACTCAATGCTCCCAATCATCGGTGACTTACTTAACAGGTTGCCAAAATTGATAGATTTATGATTTCTATAGTTTTTTTTAAGTAGTTCGCTTTAAGTTTTAACAGCTTAACTGATATTTTCCTGAATTACCTGGAACTTAGAGAGATACCTTTAACTTAAAAACTGTTCGTGAATGAAAAATATTGACATTATTTTTGAATCTACATGAAAAAATATGTTAAAAACAGGTATTCTTTTGTCTTGGAACATATTTTTTGTTGACCAGTGTAATAGTAATAATAATAATAATAATAATAATAATAATAATAATAATAATAATAATAATAATAATAATAATAATTAATAATAATTGGTCTATTTTTCGATCCCAAATATGTTGGATATACATTGATGCTGCATTCAGATTTGAAATACCCCATAATTAATATAATTATCAATGAATGTATATATGGTATGAAAAACGTTCGACTTATAAATAAGACCAATCACAGAAGCTTAATATAGCGACGAAATTTTATCCTGATTTCTGATGCAGAAATATCGAATATATATAAATATAATATAAAATGTATATAATATATATATATATATATATATATATATATATATATATATATATATATATATATATATATATATATATCTATATATATATATATATATATATATTACCGATATGATATCTAAAAATTACCCGATATCCGATACCCGATATGCCACTACCAAAACCGATACCGATACGATACCGATACCGATACCGATAACGATACCGATACAGTATCGGAAAATATGCCGATACTTGCCGATACCGATACCCGATACCGACTTCACTCCATCCCTAATATATATATATATATATATATATATATATATATATATATATATATATATATATATATATATATATATATATATATATATATATATTAGGGATTGATCGGATATTCGGTTACTATCCGATTATCCGGCCTTTCCACTCGAATATTCGGGAAAAGAAAATTCTTAATTCTTGCAAACACTTTCAGAATAATTGTAGTCAGGCTCAGTTTCATGGGCGTGCTGCAATTTCCAAACCTTCTGTGAACGACACGAATATCAGAAAGCGGAGAGATTGGGGCAGCACTCATAAGGATTAAACTACCAGATAAGTGGAAGAGAATCCTTTTTTATCAGATTAATTGACCTTCACAATGTTCTCAGCCTCCGGTTGAGTTTACGTGGGGAGAACACTTTTCCAGAATTATAATCTGGACTACCTTATGCTACAAGTGTAGCATGGAGGATGTTCCGTCATTGCTTGGGCAGATATATCATGGTATTCTGCAGACTCTATTATCACCATACGCGATAATGTATCTACCAGGGATTATGTACGCATTTTGGGTGACCAAGTTCATGCAATGGAGCAAAGAAAGTTTCTTGAAGGTAGTATAATTTATCAAGATAATTATATATATATATATATATATAATATATATATATATATATATATATATATATATATATATATATATATATATATATATATATATATATATATATAATATATATATACACATGGTTATATGTTTTTCCTTGACCAGTACAATCACCAAACCTTTATATAAGAGCCCTAGTGGTCAATATTTTAGAATAGAGTACGGGATCACTATCAACCACCAGTATAAAATTTCCTCTATTTTGTTCTGAGGAATGGCATTGCACCCCATTGTTCACCATTCAGGACTTTGTATTTGTCTCTTTCTAAGAAAATTCA
>SEYY01019231.1:57500-62500 GCA_009176605.1 Armadillidium nasatum | reverse complement strand
CAGGGTGCAAGCTCGGAAGTACAAGTTTTGAGAACCACAGGACTGATACCATCGGGACCGTACGCCTTCTTAGTATCCAGCTCAGAGAGAGTAGAAGTAACGTCTTTATAAGAAATTATAATATTAGGCATAAATGAGTTTTAAGTGGGTTGAATGGATTGCATTTTACTTAGAGGTAAAAGTTTGAGCGAAGAGTTCAGCATTAGAAGGAGGCAATACAACAGCTGTGACGTTGGAAGGTACTAATAAGCAAAGTTAGAGTTGACATTATTTCCAGAATTCCATGAAAAGAGTGAGGAAGAGGAACCAGAAAGATTATTGCATTTTCTACGGAGAAAATAATTTTTGGTATTGCGGTGGATAGATATTGCACGATTCCGGGATGAAATATATATTGAGTTTCTACGTTTGAAGACGATGGTAATCCCTGAAGGTAACGTCCCTGCAGCGGATAACGCGAGAACAAGCAGAGTTAAACCAAGGTTTGTTAGGTTTTAGTAGAAGGGAACCAAAATGGAATGTATTCCTTCATGCCAGAGAGAATCACCTCGTTAATGCATTCTGCAAACTCTGAGGTACCCCTCCCGCGGAAACAATAATAATCATTCCCCGGGAAGTCAAATAAGTACGACCGCAAGTCAGACCATCTTATATATATAATATATATATATATATATATATATATATATATATATATATATATATATATATATATATATATATATATATATATATATATATATATATATATATATATATATATAAATGATGCTTCCATTTTTTTACATAATTAGATAAAAACATGGTAATTAGAAAATTTACTTTCAAAATATGTTCCCATAACATTCTGGAATGATATAATTTTATTTTATTTTTCTCAGAACTGAACAATGTCTTAATTAGAATTTTATTTGATTGAAAAGATAATTTTCACAGTTTTTTTTTTTAAATTTATTATCTTGGCTGCTTTAAACCTTTCTGTAAAATTACAGAAGGATTGTTTTAATTGTTCCATAAATTCTACTAATTAGTTTAAAATAAGATTTTCAATTAATGAAGTTTAAAATTAATTGTTTAAGAATTGTATTATTATTTACATTTCTTAGATATTACTAATAAGAAATCAAAAAATAATTTAATAATTTGTGCACTTTTTTTGAAGGATAGAATTAACTGCATTTACAAGTTATTTTAATAAGAATTTATAAAAAAAAATGGAAAATATTTCCTATTTAAAGGAAGAGATCTTAAATATATACAAAATGGTATTAATTTTCATAATAAAAACTTTTAACAAATAATTTTGAAATGAATATTGATAAGGTACAAAATGCTATATAATAATACTATATATATATATATATATATATATATATATATATATATATATATATATATATATATATATATATATATATATATATATATATATATATATATATATATATATATATATATATATATATATATATATATAAAAACTAAGAAAGATATTTTAAACCATACTTATTACCATGATTATACATACAAATTTTTCAAGTAAGAATTTAAAATATAATTTAACAATACATTCCCTAATTGAAGAAGAATTGAATTTTACTAATTTTTATAAATTCTATCAAAAAAAGTTTAAAAAGATTAAAAAAGAAAACAGTCTAATTAAATGTAAATATTTTGCAATATTTGCTTTAAAAATTTTACTTTCAAGAAATTTAATTAAAATGACAAGAATTATATTAATTATTTAATAACTATTTAATTATTTAAAACAGTTATTAAAAATAACCTTTTTAGCATATTGATGAATAATTTTAAAACAGTTATTCTGAAAAGTTATTAAAAATTAACTATTAGAAAAGATTATTAAAAACTTTCAATGTAATCGAATGAGAATTATTTTTTTGTTATAGAAATAATTAACTACAATTAATAATTTACATTTATTTAATTAAATTGAAGGAATATTTAAAAAAAAAAAAACATTCCAATTAGTGGTAGAATGTTTTCAATAATTGCAACTATAAATTATTGAATAATAATTTAAAAACTTTCTAGATTATTGCAAAGTTAATGTTTCAATTTAATTGTTTTATAAATTCTTTTCGAAAAATATTTTAAAAACAAATTTAAAAACTTTAAAATAAATAGGATAAGAAATGCATTTATTATATTTATAGATTCTTTAGATAAGAATTTGAAAAGTTTTGAAATGATCATATATATATATATATATATATATACTTATATATATATATATATATATATTATATATATATATATATATATATATATATATATATATATATATATATATATATATATATATATATATATATATATATATATATATATATATATATATATATATATATATATATATATATATATATTCTTAACTGGAAGATTTTGAAGCATCTCAATTCTATTAATTTAAACTCTGGTCACCACTCTTGTTTTTATAAAGAACTCTCTACCTGGTGACCTATTTTCACTTCTCTCTACTCTTGTTGAATCTTCAGCATTTCGGTAAATCTTTGGCTGTTGCCTTAGAGAAACCAAATGCTTTCGATAGAATCTATCATAAAGCTTTCATATCTAAACTTCAGTCATTGGGAAATATCTTTTCTAACCCTTTCCTTTCCTTTCCGGTAGTTCCATAACATCTCTTGAAGATGAGCACAATTCATCTTTTAAATCTATTAATAGTGGTGTTCCTTTGGGATCCGACGTATTCCCAGCTCTTTTTCTACTTTTCATTAATGACCTTCTCTCTATTACTTCATCATCTATCCAATCCAACGCCGATAGCTCAAATCTTCTTTACTCCTTTCAATTTGAAACAAGTAAATCCCGACAGAAGAAGTTATTAACTCTTGGAACGTGATCTTCGAGAAAAAAACTTTTTATTTTTCTTGTAATACAAATTGGAGCAAAGAATCTTGTTGTTTTCAATGCCACAAAAACTCAGTTTCTTTATCAGTTTACTTGACACAATCTTCCATTCTTTTTGTATCTTTTTCTCGAGATCTTCTTGGAAAGACCACATTACTTCTTTTTCTAAACAAGCTTCTAAAAGGTTGGGTGTACTGAGGCTCCTTCGAAATTTCCTCACGCCATATCTGTTACTTGCTTTTTAAAGTGGTGTTGCTCGCACCTCTATGGAGTCCGCCTCACACATTTGGGGTGGGTTCACTCATATATATATATATATATATATATATATATATATATATATATATATATATATATATATATATATATATATATATATATATATATATATATATATATATATATATATATATATATATATATAGAGAGAGAGAGAGAGAGAGAGAGAGAGAGAGAGAGAGAAAGAAAAGAAGAGACAAAGTAGCATTAAAAAAAAAAAGAGAAGAAAAAATTCTTAGTTTGTTTTGCATTTCGTCTTAGAAAGTGAAAACAATTGTAATATTCTGCAAACACGCATTTAAGATTAACAAACTTTTAGTTGATGAATTAAAGTCGAACGAAACATTTTGAACAATTTCGTTCATTTCGAGAACGAAATTTTAGGAAAAAAAATTTTAATTTTTGAAATTTGAGAAAATGTTCAAATTTCGTAATTATTATTGTCAATAAACGTTAACATAAAATTTAAAATTGAGAGATAAAATATTAATTTCAATAATAAAAAACTAAAAAAATAATTTTATGTAGTAAAAATATTTTTTTTTTTAAATTTTAATTATAATAATTAATAATAATAATAATAATAATAATAATAATAATAATAATAATAATAATAATAATAATAATAATAATAATAATAATAATAATAATATATAATAATAATAATAATAATAATAATATAATAATAATTAATAATAATAATAATAATAATAATAATAATAATAATAATAATAATAATAATAATAATAATAATAATAAGAAAATGTTAAAAAAAAGCAATAGTTATAGTAACAATTATAATAATAATAATAATAATAATAATAATAATAATAATAATAATAATAATAATAATAATAATAATATTAACAATAATGATGAATATTTAGTTACATTAATAATAATATAAGTATAGAATGAAAATAATAACGAAAAAAACGAACATTAGCAATAATAATTAATAGTTTTATTAATACATTACTGCTACCACTACTATATCACTGAAACTACATTGCAAAAATCGTCCCAACGAATCGTTTGGAAAAGTGGCAAAAATGTCAACAAATTTTTCCAATTATTTTCCAATTAGAAAATAAATCGGTGAAGCGACTTTCTTATGCCTAACATGTCTTCTCTGTAGAAAATTTTACCGTGACATTTTTGCAACTTTGTCCCAACGATTCGTTAAGATAATTTTTATAGTGAACGGATTGTAATAATAGTTATTGTTAACCACCATTACAGTAATAATAATAATAATAATAATAATAATAATAATAATAATAATAATAATAAGAAGAAGAAGAAGAAGAAGAAGAAGAATAATTAATAACAATAATAATAATAATAATAATAATAATAATAATAATAATAATAATAATAATAATAATAATAATAAGAAGAAGAAGAAGAAGAAGAAGAAGAAGAAGAAGAAGAAGAAAAGAATAAGAATAATAATAATAATAATAATAATAATAATAATAATAATAATAATAATAATAATAATAATAATAATAATAATAATAATAATATAATAAAAATAAAATAAAAAAATGTTACAACAGTATCAATGATAATAAAAATGACAACTGCAGAAGTAGTAATAATAATAATAATATTTTTATAATAATAATAATAATAATAATAATAATAATAATAATAATAATGACAATAATAAAAAATATGTAATAATACTAGTAATAACGCTAAAAATAATAACAATAATGACAAATATAATAAAAATAATAATAATAATAATAATAATAATAATAATAATAATAATAACCAGTGCGAATTTATGTACATTTTTTCAATTATGCAAGCATATGATT
>SEYY01019231.1:47500-52500 GCA_009176605.1 Armadillidium nasatum | reverse complement strand
TTTATTTTTACAATACAGATAACTATTAATCCATTGGAGAACACTCCTTACATGACTCAAATTAATCAGGTGTTAGGTGATAGGTTTAGTAATGCAGAAGTTTAAATATAGTAGGATAAATATTTGGCAGCAAAGAATTCAAAAGAATGGAGAAGGCTAAAAAGAATGGGACACTACAGCAAGCATACCTAGAGTTACCAATTTCAACAAGAAATTCGTGAGAAAACATGACTCCCAATGCGTTACGAGCTCGCTCTTAGGTGATAGAATGGGAGTGGATAATTACCTCAGTACATGCCGTAGTACAATTTATATTTAAGAGATAAAGCACCAACGTCACCGATCAGAAACAGAGGGTTAAGAGTGTTAAGAAGTGGGAAAGCGTTTATTAACCTCAATTCTATCCAATAGATGTTTGGAATTGAAATCCTATTAGATGTAAAAAAAGTACTTCATACGAGGGAGAATGAAAACTCTTATATAGTTGGAGTAATTTTGCAGAAGAAAAAAACACCCAGTCTAAAAATAACTCCCATCTTCTTTGAGGCAAGCTTATTAACCATTGCGATTAGAGATTTCTAGATGATTTGTTACTAATGTTCAGAGTAAGAGTGCTTAAAGTGTTCCCAATTAAAATAAGAAAGTTTTAAAGTGTTTTGAGAGGTATATATGAAAAAACTAAGTAATTAAAGATTTGAGCATCACATGGTAAAGGTGACTGTACCTGGAAGTTCCGCCAAAGTTTACCATAATAATAAGTTACAGCAATATTATAAAATTCCTTTTCTTATTAGTTTGAAGCTCAATTTAATGAGATTCATGAACTTTTTATGTTTTCGTTCGAATGTCAGATAAAATTAGCATTGTTGCCAGAAGATACAGATGATTCTATTTTTCATTAAGTTTGTACATTAAAAAAAGGTGTGTGCTTTGATGCATCATAGCGATAGTAATTTGTTAGAAAGGTGTTTAAAATATTATTAATTTTTTTTCATACTAGTTTTCTAAAATTTTTTAAACAACCAAATTTAAATACATTAAACTGACTTACATAAACCCAGAAATTATATCATTATAGTTTACCCTAAAAATTTGATTTATAAAAGTAACGAAGGAAAAAGAGGATGAACTTAAATATATATATATATATATATATATATATATATATATATATATATATATATATATATATATATATATATATATATATATATATATATATATATATATATATATATATATATATATATATATATATATATATATATATATATATTATATATATTATATATATATATATATATATAATAAATTTACCCTACTATATGGTAAATTTTGGCAAAAACCATCTGGTCAAGTTTCAGGATGCACAGCTTTTTTAATATCGATTAATTTAAGGTAAAACTAGATAAAAAAGAATGATATTTTTAGCATTAGTGCTTAAAAAAATATTTGAATATTACATCTAGCAAAAATATTGAGGAAAAGTATTAGCATAAATGCATAAAGAGTAAAGTTGAATGAAGAGTACCGCCAGATTAGAAGTAAACTTCCTCAAAATAAGAGGAGGATTGTCATTCGGGTCAATAATCTTTCTAATGTTCATATGTTTCAGAATTCCTTGCGCGTGATCATGTGAAATCCTATGTAAAGTTAAAGGATGCTTGAGAAGAGAAAAAAATTGAAAAAGTGAGACAAAAACATTCGTGTTATGAATTTGATAACATGATTCCATTGAGATAGTATTCTCCTATGTACGCTATTTCTCAAACGATTAGAAAATTAAATGAAGGAAAATTTCCTTAATATGTGCTGCAAGAGCATGGTTGTTTAATGTTAACGAATTCCATTATTCCAAATCACCTTCAAAAAATAAGATAATTCCCAAAAATTTTGTGAACCGAATAAGAAATCTCTAAAGCCATCAGTTTCTGGTGTAATGCTAACCCTATCATTTAATAGCAAGTATGATCTTGTGTAAATAGGCTGCCTTTTGTATAACTACTTCAGAAACATTCGCGAATGGTTTTTACTAACATCCATTTCACGAACTTCCTTTTATTGGACTTCAATTCCTGTTCGAATCCAACTCAGATGCTCAAACAAAATTTATAATGTTTATTGCGTTTATACGTAGTTTATATGGATTTATATAGTTTGGGTTTTTACCCTTTCGATTTAAATTTATAAATATATTTAAAATCTAAAAATGACAAATAATATGAAAAATATTATGTTCACATTCAAGTTAAACCCTACTGTAAACATTTTTTTTACCCTTTTCTCTCTCTCTCTCTCTCTCTCTCTCTCTATCTCTATCTATCTATATATCTATATATCTATCTATCTATCTATCTATCTATCTATCTATCTATCTATCTATCTATCTATCTCTATTCTTTCTATTTATCTATATCTATCTATCTATCTATCTATCTATCTATCTATCTATCTATCTATCTATCTTATCTATCTATCTATCTATCTATATCTATCTATCTATCTATCTATCTATCTATCTCTGTCCCTCACTCCCTCTCTCCATTTGCAAATAATAAATAAAACTAGTTCAGCTAAAGTCTTTCTGAAAACTGAACAATATTGAATTAAAAATTTTTTTTATTCTGATAACATTGCTAATAACTATTTTATTTTTTTTTATATTTATATAACCTACCATTCTAAAGAAACGTAAAATATATCACACTGCCAAAAAATTACACTCAAAGAAATAATAAACACAAATCCAAAAAATATTGTTTTAAGAAGCGATAATTAAAATATACATTTTGTAGGTAAAGTAAATAATAAATAATTTTTTCATTCTTCCCACGGAAAAAAATAAAAAAGTCGCAAAACTTACTCTACTCCTGCTAAGTCATTATTACTTTGTCAACTCTAATAACTTGATCTACAGTACGTGATATTTCTTAATTCTTCTTCATCTGACATTGTTCACATAGTCCAATAATAATAATAATAATAATAATAATAATAATAATAATAATAATAATAATAATAATAATAATAATAATAATAATAAAATAATAAAGTAATAATAATAATAATAATAATAATAATAATAATAATAATAATAATAATAATAATAATAATAATAATAATAATAATAGCTATATTTTAATAATAATTAATTAATAATAAAAAAATAATAATGTTAATAAAAATAATAATAATAATGATAATAATATTTAAATTAATATAATTTTTATTATTTTATTATATTATTATTATTATTTATTATTATTATTATTATTATTATATTATTATTATTATTATTATTATTATTATTATTATTATTATTATTATTATTATTATTATTATTATTATTATTATTATTATTATTATTATTATTATTATTATATTATTATTATTATATTATATATTAATTATATATTTATTATTATTATTAAAAAAATTAACAATAATGATAAAAATTCAAATTCAAATTAATTCAAAATTCTTTATTCAAAAGAAAATTATACATTTTTTAGGTCCTACTCTATAGATACAAATTTTAATTAGCTTACATTATCTGAAAAGGGTTTCTAAGGGGAAGCACATTGGTTTCCTTTGAACCCCAAAGTTTATTGATAAATATAAATCAATATAATTATCATTATTATACAAATATGATGAATAAATATATGATATAATAAATATGCAATCATAATAATAATAGTATAATTAAAATTAAACTTACCCATTAATATAAATAAAAATTGTATAATAAGCTATAATGGTAATAATAATAATTAATCAATCAAATTCAAAAATATAGCAATAGCAATAATAAATATATACACATAAATAAAATTAAATTCAATAGTACATAATAATATATTTGACAATTGTAGTTATAATAGTCTAGTAATGATAAATAGCTAGCTAGTAATATCTATAATGGTAATAATAATGAGTTAACGTCAAAAAGATAATAACAATAGTAATAATAATAATATATCAATTAATAATAATTGTAATATAATTATAACTATCGTTTTCCAGTAGTAATATAGAAAATAGTACATCATTATGTTAATGTGTGACGTTGCTAGAGTTATAGGAAATCATCCGCATATGTAGTAAAATAATAGCAATAATAATATAATAATAACAGTAACAATGCTAATAACAATGATAATAATAATAATGTTAATATAACAATAATTATAATAAAATAAGGGACATCATCAATGATAACAATACTCATAAGACAATAATAATAATAATAAAATAATAATAATACTAATATAATAATAATAATAATAGCTACAAATACAAGGAATAGTTACAATAGCAACGATAAAGTAACAATAATTAACAACAATAGCTATAGTAATAATAATAAAAAAAATAATAAAAAATAACAATAATAATAATATTGAAATGACAATAAAAATAATAATAATAGAAATAAAAATAATAATAATAATAATAATAATAATAATAATAAAATAATAAAATAATAATAATAATAAAATAATTAATAATAACCATAATAATAATAATTATATAAATAATTATATGAAAATAATATAAAAGTAATAATAATAATAATAGCAATAATAATATCAAAAAATATAGCAATAATAAAAATAATAGAACAAAATAATTTTAATAATAATAATAATAAATAGTAATAAAACTAATTAATAAAATTATTTAATAAGTGTGCATTATTATTTAAAGATATTATTATTATATTATTATTCGCTTAGAGCCCATTATACAATATTTTTTTTTTTTTTTTTTTTTTTTTTTTTTTTTTTTTTTTTTTTTTTTATGATGTGGTATTAGAGAATAATTATAAATTTTTTCCCAAGAAGTTTTAGGATCGGTTCAGGTTTATAATCCAGATGGTTTGTTGGCTTTTTCTTTCTCATGAGATGTAGGGGAGAGAGATAGTGCAGATAATTAATAATAATAATAATAATAATATAATAATAATAAAAATAATAATAATTAGTGAATATAATAAA
>SEYY01019231.1:32500-35000 GCA_009176605.1 Armadillidium nasatum | reverse complement strand
TATTCTCAATTTTCATCCAAAGGCGGATGTTGCGCTTATGTGCGCAACGATGTTGTCTGTTCTCGTGTTCTCTAATTTTCTTCTGGCTTAACTTTCTTGCAACTCTACAACTAAATTCATTTGTTCTGTCTACTTATCTCCTAACTCTACAGACTATCCAAAATTCTTCGACTATCTTAACTCCAAAATAGAACACATTCTTTCTTTCTTCTCCTTTCTCCGAAATCATCATATTAGGTGATTTCAATGTTCACCACCGCCAATGGCTTTCATCTAGTTCTCACGATCCAGCTGGTGAACTCGCCTTCCAATTTTCTATCCAGAACAACCTTGAGCAGTTGGTGCATCTCCCTACCCGTATCCCTGATCGCCTTGGTGATGAACAAAACATACTTGATCTTTTCCTAACTTCTTATCCTTCTCCTTACACTGTTAAACTCTTTCCTCCTCTGGGTTCATCCGATCACCTTCTTATCTCCGTATCTTGTCCTGTCTCTTCAAGTCTTCCGCAAGAACGGCCCCCGCCTTCGGCGAGGAGACGTTTCTGGCATTTCGGTGCCACTAACTGGTCTGACTTGCGGTTGTACTTCTTGATTTTCCATGGAATGATTACTGTTTCCGTGGGAGGGGTCCCTCGGAGTGTGCAGAGCGCATAACCGAGGTGATCCTCTCTGGCATGGAGGCGTACATTCCATATTCTTTCCCTTCAACTAGACCTAACAAACCTTGGTTTAACTCTGCTTGTTCTCGAACTCATCCGCCAACTTATTTTTCGCTGCCTTCAGTGGAATTACCGTCGTCTTCAAACTCCAGAAGCTCAAGCAACTTTGATTTCATCCCGGAATCGTGCAAAATCTCTTCGTAATACTAAAAACTCCTTTCTCCGTCGTAAATGCAATAATTCTTTCTGATTCCTCTTCCTCACGCCCTTTCTTGCATTTTGAAAAAAAAAATTTCTACTCAAACTTTGCTTCTTCCTCTTTCCCTCCTCTAGTATCTTCTAATGGATACAACTGCAGTTTTACCTTCTACTAAAGCTGAACTCTTCTCTCAAGCATTTGCCTCTAACTCTACCTTAGAGGATTTCGGAACTATTCCTTTTAATTCAACCCCCTCCAACTCAATTTATGCCTAAAATTGTAATTTCTTCTAAAGATGTCATTTTCTGCTCTCTCTGAAGCATTAACACTAAGAAGGCGTACGGTTCTGATGGTATTCCTCCTGTGGTTCTCAAACTTTGTGCTTCCTGAGCTTGCACCCTGTCTTGGTAAACCTATTTCTTCTATGTCTTTCTACTTCCACCTTCTTCTTCTTGCTGGAAAACGTGCGCTCATTCAGCCTGTGTCGAAGAAGGGGGATCCCTCTCAAGCCCTGTAACTATGCGTCCTATTTCTTTAACCTTCCGTTCTTTCTAAGGTTTTCTAATCTATCCTTAAAAAAGATTTGGAAACATCTCAATTCTTCTAATCTTATCTCTGATCGCCAGTATGGATTTTCGAAAGAAACGCTCTACTGGTGATCTTCTTTCCCTTCTCTCTGACTCTTGGTCCTCCGCTCTTCGGTTTCGGTGAATCTTTTGCTGTGGTGCTGGACATATCGTAATCCTTTCGATAGAGTCTGGCACAAAGCTTTGATTTCAAACTTCCCTCTTTCGGAATCTATCCTTCTCTTCTGTGATTTACTCTCATTTCTTTTCTGGTCGTTCTATAGCAGCTGTTGTAGACGGCCACCACTGTTCCTCTTTAAATCTATTAATAGTGGTGTTCCTCAGAGGATCTGTATCCTATCCCCAACACATTTTCTATTCATTAATGACCTTCTCTTTTTACTTACATCACCTATCCACTTCTATGCTGATGACTCCACCCTTCATTACTTCTTTTCAGTTTGAAAGACATCCCTCCCAACAACAGTTAATAGACGCAAGAAAGGGTGGCCTTGGAGCAACTGACCTCTGATCTTTCTCGTATTTGAAATTGGGGCAGAGAAAACATGGTTGTTTTCAATGCTTCAAAAACTCAATTCCTTCCATCTCTCCACTCGACACAATCTTCCACACAACTATGACATCTTCTTCGAAAACACTCAACTCAGACCTTCATCTGTTCTTAATATTCTCGGTGTTTCCTTTTCTCGTGATCTTTCTTGGAAAGATCACATTACCTCTCTTTCTAAACAGGCTTCTAAGAGGTTGGGTGTTCTGAGGCGCCTTCAATATTTCTTCACTCCACCCCAGTTGCTTGCTCTGTATAGGGGTGTTGTTCGCCCCTGTATGGAGTATGATTCCCATATCTGGGGTGGTTCCACACATACAGCTCTCCTAGAGAAGGTGGAGTCTAGGGCATTTCGTCTCATCAACTCTCCTGCTCTTACTAACTCTCTTCAATCTCTTTCTGCCCGTCGAATTGTTGCGTCACTCTCTCTATACTATCGCTATTACAATGGACACTGCTCTTCTGAACTCTCTCGTCGCATACCTCCTCCATTGAGAAGGGCTCGT
>SEYY01019231.1:17500-25000 GCA_009176605.1 Armadillidium nasatum | reverse complement strand
TTCAATTGCAACGTCAAGTCCCAAAGAATCTCCCCGATCGCAACTCGGGCCAAGGGTAACGAGGTCAAAGGTTGAATCCATTATTCGCGGACAATTATATAATAGAGTTTTCAGTCTGCTAAATCTCTCACAGACTCGCTTGAGACTACCATCTTAAAGGTCGCTGGTTCGAGTCCAATAGCGGACATTAATTTTCTGTATGGAAATAGTCTGTGAGAGATTTAGCAGACTGAAAACTCTATTATATAATTGTCCGCGAATAATGGATTCAACCTTTGACCTCGTTACCCTTGGCCCGAGTTGCGATCGGGGAGATTCTTTGGACTTGACGTTGCAATTGAATGTTGTGAGCAAGTTCCGAAGCGATTTCCTTTTGTATCGCCGTGGCCTAATGGATAACGCTTGAGACTACCATCTTAAAGGTCGCTGGTTCGAGTCCAATAGCGGACATTAATTTTCTGTATGGAAATAGTCTGTGAGAGATTTAGCAGACTGAAAACTCTATTATATAATTGTCCGCGAATAATGGATTCAACCTTTGACCTCGTTACCCTTGGCCCGAGTTGCGATCGGGGAGATTCTTTGGGACTTGACGTTGCAATTGAATGTTGTGAGCAAGTTCCGAAGCGATTTCCTTTTGTATCGCCGTGGCCTAATGGATAACGCTTGAGACTACCATCTTAAAGGTCGCTGGTTCGAGTCCAATAGCGGACATTAATTTTCTGTATGGAAATAGTCTGTGAGAGATTTAGCAGACTGAAAACTCTATTATATAATTGTCCGCGAATAATGGATTCAACCTTTGACCTCGTTACCCTTGGCCCGAGTTGCGATCGGGGAGATTCTTTGGGACTTGACGTTGCAATTGAATGTTGTGAGCAAGTTCCGAAGCGATTTCCTTTTGTATCGCCGTGGCCTAATGGATAACGCTTGAGACTACCATCTTAAAGGTCGCTGGTTCGAGTCCAATAGCGGACATTAATTTTCTGTATGGAAATAGTCTGTGAGAGATTTAGCAGACTGAAAACTCTATTATATAATTGTCCGCGAATAATGGATTCAACCTTTGACCTCGTTACCCTTGGCCCGAGTTGCGATCGGGGAGATTCTTTGGGACTTGACGTTGCAATTGAATGTTGTGAGCAAGTTCCGAAGCGATTTCCTTTTGTATCGCCGTGGCCTAATGGATAACGCTTGAGACTACCATCTTAAAGGTCGCTGGTTCGAGTCCAATAGCGGACATTAATTTTCTGTATGGAAATAGTCTGTGAGAGATTTAGCAGACTGAAAACTCTATATATATATATATATATATATATATATATATATATATATATATATATATATATATATATATATATATATATTAGCCCTATTCTAGGAGTGTTTTTCAAAGCAAGTTGAAATTGAGTTACGTGTTATTCCTGACCAAGCTGATAAGTTGCACAGATTTTTTGGGGTTTGGGTAGGGAAACCCTGCTGCAGCTCAGCCAAATCAAGAGTATTTTTGACCACCTCCATTATGGGAGGACCTTTTCTGCTTTACGAATAATTCACGGAAAATGCGATATTTGTTTCTTGAAATTGCGTGAACTGCTGTAAAGGTTGGCAAAGTTTTTAGGCGATCTATGAGTATTGTGATTAGTATAATAATACACCTTGCAGTAAACTCTTATTAATTAATTATCTACAGAAAACCTCTAGCAAACGATAATTTTTTGTCTCCCTTTCAATTAACCGGATCTACGGTTCCAACACCAATTTGCATGCTTTGCAGTTCACACGTGAAAGTGGGGGCGTACCTCGCCCCTTAAAGTCAGAGAAAACAGACTAAACCCTCTGAGCAACGGATATATATATATATATATATATATATATATATATATATATATATATATATATATATATATATATATATATATATATATATATATATATATGTTTCCACTTGTGGATAATGACCCAGGCCTGTCAAGTTCACCAAAATTTTGGAAATTTCCTATAACTTGGCCAAATTAAAAGTCAGCGTGTACAAACAGACAGCGTTTGAAAATGAACAATAACAAAAAAATAGATAAAAGGAATGTGTTTCCACACTTTACTAGCGGAGTACATGATAAAATAAGCAAAACAATTAAGTTTGAGGTCAAAGAGTTTAACAGGAAGGAAGAAACTGAAAACAAAGACATAAGATACGAGTCCTCATTGGCGAAGGTAAGCTACTAGAGAGTTCTGAAGAATAGTTTCAGTTGTACCTGCTGTAGAATCCAGAAATTAACATATATATATATATATATATATATATATATATATATATATATATATATATATATATATATATATATATATATATATATATATATATATATATATATAAAGTTATTGGCTTCAAGAGGAAAATCGATTGACCAATGAATCTTCATTAGGAAAAGTGACAAAGAAATATCGTTTGAATGAACTTCAGAATGAGACACGCAAATTGAAAAAATAAATAAGTGGAAAATATCCACCAAAAAAAAATCCCCTAAAAAAAAAAAAATTAAAAAAAAAAAAAAAATACAAAAATTAAAATTAATAATTATAATAACATTAAAAATAATAATAAAAAAATAAAATAAAAAAAAAAAAAAAAAATATATAAAAAAAATAAATATATATATATATATATATAATATATATATATATATATATATATATATATATATATATATATATATATATATATATATATATATATATATATATATATATATATATATATATCAGCCAAGACAAGTAGCATACATTCAGACGCAGCTATTGCTAGGTTATCGTGAACAGGCAAATGTAGACAAACATCCAGGTAATTGACCACGTGAAGTAAACGACAGTAACATACATGCGCACATATTCGGATGGGAACATGTCAGTTGTAACCGGAGGTGTTAAGGTGAAGAGACAATTAACGTTGGTGGAATTTCCTAATTGTCTTTGCATTTTGTGCATTATCTAAATGACACCGACTCTCCTATAAGATAGACCATTTGTGAATGAATGGAAGGGCGACTACCTTAAACTCACACATTTAAGACGCCTACTATTTATTGAAGAAGCTACCTTCGGTCTGGACGTCATTGTTAATGACTACAATACCTATGTGTGGTGTAACACAAAACCCCACGCAATAAGTGTCTCCCACCGACAGCAACGGTTTCCTCTGTATGTGTGTTTAGGGGTAGTAGGTGATCGTCTTCGATTGCACATAATATGTAAACATCTCAATGGGCAAACAAACCTCCTGTTCCTTCTGCGTGAATTGCAAGACATGCTCGAAGACGTTGAGCTTCAAACACCTCGTCGTATGTGGTTGATGAATAATGGGACGCAGGCACATTTCTATCGCCGTTTGAAGCTCCACCTGAACCCCTAGTTTGGCAGACGTTGGATTGACCAAGGAGATCCTGTGGCCTGGCCCCCAAGATCACCAAATTCAAATCCATTGGATTTTGCATTTGGAGCAATATCAAAACAATTGTGTACACTGAACCGGTCAATACAGAGGAACAGCTACTCTACAGGATTGAGGATGTCTCTAATCGATTGCGTAATGTAGCAGGAACGCTTGAATGAATCTGCCAATCCCTGCAAAGACGTCTCCGATGCTGCATCGAAATGTAGGGGCAATATTTCGAACATCTTCTGTAATAATACAATAAATAATTGAAATAACCTAATAAAAAACGTAACATTTAGTTTGCATGCGTATTCTGTAGATGATTATCCCACTGCACAGTGATTATAACTCTTTCGTTACCTATATATGCATCGTACTTTTGCTGCAGATACTCTGACTTCCAAGTGGCCATGTCGGATTGGTGCACTAGCGCTTTGCGTGTCCACTCATTGCTAGGAAGGGTTGCAGGTACGTATCAATACATCCTCCACTACATCTTTACCGTAGTTCGAACGCTGCAGAACACATGCCAACCTCAAACTAATGGACAGGTACATCAATAACATATTCTCCTGTATCTCCTACATGTATATATTTTCAGCCCTATGTTTACGGAGACAAATGTGTTTTTAGGCGTGTGTAAGGCCTATGGTCGAAGTTTCTACCATAACTTTTGAAACATCGTATTATATATATATATATATATATATATATATATATATATATATATATATATATATATATATATATATATATATATATATATATATATATATATATATATTTTATATATAAATATTATAAATATATAATTTATATTATTTATATATAAATTTTTTTTAAAACTTAATTTTAATAAAGAATTTATCATAAATATTTAATTAAATATATATATTATATATATATATATATATATATATATATATATATATATATATATATATATATATATATATATATATATATATATATATATATATATATATATATATATATATATATATATATATATATATATATATATATATATATATATATATATAATAAAGATGATAGTTGGTGTTCCTGTGGTACGGAAGAAATGGTTAGTTCTTTCCAGTATTATTTTTACTGCGTGTTTGTTAGAGAGATTGTATAAGCTTTAAAAATTTCATATTTTAATTTTAAACATTCTCAATTTTAATTTACATGTCTTAGTCTTGTTTTCAAAGTTTTCTTATTCAAGTAGTTATTATTATAGTATATATATATATATATATATATATATATATATATATATATATATATATATATATATATATATATATATATATATATATATATATATATATATATATATATATATATATATATATATATATATATATATATATATATATGGGAGTCTTAATGGCTGAAAGATTTAAGCAACTGCCAACTTTTATCAGCTGGAATTTTAAGAAACGTTTTAAATATTCTTTTAATATAAGATATTTAAATTTCCCATCTATCTTTATTTTTTTAAAAAGCTTAATGATGTTACTGTGTATTCTTTTTTAGTTTGCTTTACGTTTCAGTTTTAAAATTAGTAAAATTAGTGTATGACCGTTTATTTGCTTGCTTTTGTGTGCTTGAGTGTGTATGCAAATGTGTGTGCTTGTGAGTTCCTTTGAATGCCTTGACTGAGAGGACGTGGCCTCTGCTCTAATATCGAACCCATGCAGTATCACCTTTTTAACTCTTGTCTTTCCCTTCTGCTTCTGTCTGAGAACCAGTTGAACAGTGATTCTTTCACTAACTACCTTAATATATCCAACTACAACTTTTTCACAATTTCCTACTAAATGGTGAAGTCTGTGCCTATATAAACATTAATACTCCTGTGAAACATCTTATTAATCTTGAATCCCTAAATTTCAATGTTTCATGACTTAAAATTGAATAGATTTTCCGGCTCTTCTTTTTTAATATTATACTATTTATCAAGAGACTGTTACTTCTTCTCATCCAAATGCATAGATCCTATATTTGGTAGATTTAAACGTACACCACACTGATTGGTTATGCTTCTTTTATACCGATACAGGTGGGAAGGAGTACAAATCAATCAATATTCTTGTTATTTCTCCAGCAGCTCCATCATGCCTTAACATACTTTCTGGCACTTAATCGGGTTAATTGATGGGCACTATGCCGTTTCTTTGCTAACTACCCTTGGAATGAATTCTAGTTTTTAACCGGAAGATATTTCGGTGTTTGCCGAAAAGGCAAAAGCCGTAATCACCGAAGGGGTTCCATCTTCAACCACATCTTTTTTTCTTCAAAACCAATAGTTTGATGGGTTCTTGTACCATTCATAATAGGAAAAAAATCTAAAAACTCTAATTCACCTATTTCTCTTGCTAATTTTCTTCATCTCGGATTCGTTGTAGGGATATTATTTGACGGTCCAAGAGTATTTTCACTAGAAGGAAGTGCTCTTGACCTCTTTGGTTCTTAATTTTTAACCTATAACATAAAACATCTCAGATAACTTCTGCAAATCTGCCTTTCCTCCTCTTATTCGTCTTGACGGGTCTTTTGCTAATACTCCTCCTGAAAAGGCAAAATTTCTTAGGCTTACTTTTTCCGGGACTCTTCCTCCTACCCCTTTTCATCTCAGGTGACCTAGATTTCCACCCGTGATTATACATTATCAGGTCACTGGGATCCTGAGAACTATGAACGTAAGGAAGGCCAGCAGCTCGAATGTCATTCCTCCCCGTGTTCTGACTGTGCGTGCGTCCTAACTACTGCTAATTTCATTATTATTATTATTATTATTATTATTATTATTATTATTATTATTATTATTAATGCTGAAACAGCACAAATGTTTAGCCGATCTCTAAGACTAGTGGCCTCTTTAACAACTCTAACTATGGGCCCATAGCCCTCACTTGTGCTCTGTTTAAAATCGTTGAAAATCTCCATTAACTCTCATTTATCTGGATCATCTAGAGACTCACTAACTTCTTTCGGATCAGCAGTATGGCTTTCGACGTTCGAAGTCTACTGGTGATATACTTTCCTATCTTATTGATTTATGGTCTTCTGCTCTTAGGGGTTATGGGAGTTTTGTGCAGTGGAGGTTTCCAAGGCTTTTGACCGGGTACGGCATGCATCTCTACTCGTCATATTCTCTTTTCCTGGATTTTCTCTGTCTCTTGGCAAACTTATGCCCAATTTTCTCTCAGAGCGATTCATATCTGCTTTTGTCGATGGAGAGACCTCTTCCTCCTTTTCTGGCAATTGTGATGTTCCTCAAGGTTTTGTTCTATCTCCAACTTTATTTTTACTTTTCATCAAAGACCTTCTCAATTCCACTTCGTACTCAATTCGTTCCTATGACGATGACTCAACTCTCCATTCTTCCGCTCGTTCCAAATCTGCTAGAATGAAGCTGGGAATATTTCAGATTTCGGGATTTTTCTTCTTCTAAGGAGTTCCTCAAATTATATAAAGGCATTGTACAGAGTACTGTTCTCACATTTGTGGTGGCTACAGCTTCACCCTTCGTTTGGATGTATGTTTTCAAACTCACATGACCCTTTGTTTTTGCGATTTTGCACTGAGGCAGTATCTCTTTTCTGTAGGAACTTCAATGGCATATACTCGAAGAAATTAGCCTCTGGCATTCCACCATCATTGGGTTTCCCTCGTAGCACAAGAAAAGTCATTCTTTCGCATGAATTTTGAATGAATTTAAAAAACCGTTGCTCATTGTGGTACTTCCTTCTTTCCAGAATTTTCTGTGCTGTGGAACTCTCTGACATCATCCTATTTTCACTGGTGCATTTAGTATTCCTCTTGTTAAAACCTCCGTCTCTAATCATCTAAGGGATTTGAGTTTGATTCAGGATTGGGTGACTTTTCTTTTATTTTGTATTTTTTCCCTTAATAGAAAAGCCTGTGAGCTTGTTGGTAATACTTATATATATATATATATATATATATATATATATATATATATATATATATATATATATATATATATATATATATATATATATATATATATATATATATATATATATATATATATATAT
>SEYY01019231.1:0-7500 GCA_009176605.1 Armadillidium nasatum | reverse complement strand
ATATATATATATATATATATATATATATATATATATATATATATATATATATATATATATATATATATATATATATATATTTATATTTTTATATTATATATATATATATTATATATATATATATATATATATATATATATATATATATATATATATATATATATATATATATATATATATATATATATATATATATATATATATATATATATATATATATATATAAGTAGTATAGGCACTTTCAGGGGGTGACAGATTTAGCTACCTGGAAAAATATGGCAACCTGTTCCTAACGGTCTTTTCTGAATTTGCGTGCAATGCTGCATTCTCAGGAACCATCAAGACCTTTTCTTTGTCAGTTCACTGACCCATGCTGACCCCCGGACTCCCAGATTCGAAAGGTTTCAGCCGGACTGAACCGCAAAGAAAATGGTCAGGAAAGAAAGTGAGGTGAACGCAATGATTTTGCAAACGCAGGCAACTTCCTGATACCATTTTTGCGGGTTTCACGGGGCCCCCGAGGGGGCCCCTTCCCCAGACTTGAGACCAATTTCAATGGGTTGAACCCCCAAAATGGTGTCATGAAAGAGCGTGAGGTCAATTTGAGCGGAGTGATTTTCCTTGAAGCAGTAAGAAGTTTCTTCACCGTCCCATATGGTTCTCGGAAGGGGATTGCAAATCAAAATCCAGTTTGGCTTAGGTTGCCAGATTTTTCAAAAAGTAGCTAAATCTGGCACCCCCAAAAGTGACCCCTATACTACTATATATATATATATATATATATATATATATTATATATATATATATATATATATATATATATATATATATATATATATATATATATATATATATATATATATATATATATAGAGATGACGACTTAATCATGTCAAAATTTCGCTAAAAAATCTTCCTCTATTGATATGTAAGTATAAGATTTATATATATCAGGGCTCGAAACAGCTGAGTAACACAATATATAAGTCAGTCTACCATTGAGCCACAGCTCAGTACCGATCGAACTCCATCCGAAAGTTTGATTCAAATAACTCGAAATCTGCACAACTTTCATTTCTTATTAGGGAATGTTGAATGGTCAAAATCAGCATATTTTTTCCATTATCTACAAAGGCGACCAAGTTAGTCAATGGTTTGTACCCTCAAGGCTCAAGGTTCAATATGATATTATATATATATATATATATATATATAATATATATATATATATATATATATATATATATATATATATATATATATATATATATATATATATATATATATATATATATATATATATATATATATATATATATATATATATATATATATATATATATATATATATATATATATATATATATATATATATATATATATATATATATATATATATATATATATATATATATATATATAATATATATATATATATATATATATATATATATTATATATATATATATATATATATATAATATATATATATAATTATATATATTATATATAATATATAATATATATAAATATATTAATAATAATATTAAAGTAATGATAATAATTAATAATATCTATATTATTATTATTAATTATTAATTAATTAAATAATTAATAAATATTTAATATTATAATAATAATATAATAATAATAATAATAATAATAATAATAATAATAATAATAATAATAATAATAATAATAATAATAATAATAATAATAATAAAATAATAATAATAATAATAATAATAATAATAATAATAATAATAATAATAATAATAATAATAATAATAATAATAATAATAATAATAAATGTATTTAAATTTGATATTTAATTAAATTTTATAATTCACGAAGGAATCAAAATACATAGAATAAAAATACATGTTCAATTTAAATCCCAACAATAATAGTAATAATAATAATGAAAATAAAAGTATGTCTGAAACAAGGAAAAAAAAAGGAAGTAATAATAATAACACTTACCTTGTATTACAACTGGTGAAGATGAGAGTGCCACAGGTGAGAATGCCAAGAAAATGGCATTGTAAAAGAAAATTATATGCAGTGGCATCAGTTCTATACAAAGCATTTTTGTCCCATTCAGAGGAAGAGCCTAATAGTATAATCAGCCAAAGTCACTTTTTTTGTGGCTTTTTTTCTCAATATAAGATGACTTTTGAATAGAACAAAACCATTACTGTGGATGTCTTTTTCATTATCACTTCGCCTTTTTATTAGAACATTATCATCATATTTATTTATCTTATTATTAATTAAAAAAACAGAAATTATTTTATTTTTATGTTTACTTTTTAATATGAATTAGTTTTTTTTCTTTTTTTTATTCTCGTAATTTTTTGTTTTTGTTTTTTTTTTCCTCTTTTATTTGTTTTAAGTAGGAAGTTTTCTTCTCATTAAAAGATAGTAATATGGCCACAAGATCATTATCGTAGCTATTTCTTGACAGCCAATTTCTACGTTAAAAATAGAACACTCCTGTAATTATGTGCAAATATAGCAATGGTTATAAATGAAATGCAAATAAAGGAAATAGGAAATGTTTTTTCGAGGTTTTTGTTGGGATTAGGGAAATAATTCTGAGGTAATGAAAATAGATAAATCATGAGGACATGAATGAGCAAATAAAAATATAATATATATATATATATATATATATATATATATATATATAATATATATATATATATATATATATATATATATATATATATATATATATATATATATATATATATATATATATATATATATATATATATATATATATATATATATATATATTAGAGTGGAGGTGAAGTGGCTAGACCTAAGGAGCACAGTATTTTAATCTAAATATTTTCGTACTAGCATTGCTAGTAGTACAGAAAACAAATTTCAATTTCGAATATAATCATTGCTTTAAAACAATTTAAGGCTTTGATTAACAGTAACAAAAAAACTTTATCACCTATATGGATACATTCTATACTCTCTTGACAAAAATGAAATAAACTGCCACATCACAAATAGCATGTGTTCTAAATTCCAAAAATTAATTATCAAGTTTTTAAGACTATTTAAAAAAAAAAAAAAAGAATTAAAGCTATAGTTTCCTTTTACAGTTAGCCGGGACATAAGGCGATTTTTTTAAGTAGATATTAAATTGATTCTCAATGTTTCAATCTACTTCTTTTTTCTTTCAATTCAGAGACATAAAGAAAAGTTTCATACATAGGAACACAGTATTAATTAACTATCCGATATGTATCTAATAATACTTATGTATTTAATAGTATATTATATATATATATATATATATATATATATATATATATATATATATATATATATATATATATATATATATATATATATATAATATATATATATATATATATATATATGTGTGTGCCTAATTCAATTAATAATATAAGAGTCACGAATTAGTGCCCATTATTTATTCTTAAATAAGTGAAATATAAAATAATTTAATTAAAAATTTATCCATTCAAAAACTTTAATTAAATTCTTCAGTAATTAATATAATTTTAATCACTAAATTTGATGTAAAGAGGGTTTTCATATTTATTATAATTAAGGAGGCCTTAAATGAAAGTGTCTTGTTTTTTTTTTCATTGTTATTATTATTATTATTATTATTATTATTATTATTATTATTATTATTATTATTATTATTATTATTATAATGTTTTTTTTTTTTTTTAATTATTATATAATAATAATATATATAATAAATATATAATATATATATATATATATATATATATATATATATATATATATATATATATATATATATATATATATATATATATATATATATATATATATATATATATATATATATTATATATATATATATATATATATATATATATATATATATATATATAATATATATATATATATATATATATATATATATATATATATATATATATATATATATATATATATATATATATATATATATATATTATATATATTTTTCCTATTATTATTATTTCTTTTTACAAATTCAGCACCACTCACGGGCAAAGCCCTATTTAAGGAGGGGGTGTTAGATTAATATGAAAATAAGAAAAATCCTACAAATCCCTCCTAGCTTAAATTTCGTAGGTGAGCACAGACGTGGGCTTTAAAGAACTGAGATTAAATTCTGCAGGAGACAAAGAAGATGGGTAAGAATTCCACAAACCAGAGGTGGCTAGAAAGAAGGAGGCACCACACCGGACAAGCCTTGAATTGTCTATCTTCACACAAACGTTATATGGAGATAATGCACCCCTTGTGTTACGAGAACGTCGCAAAGGCAGAGGTATACGAGTGGATAGTTCCCAACGAACATTTGCAGCTGTAGTAGTACCTTTGGAAAAGAGTCAAGGCACCAACGTCACGTCACAAAGATAAATTGTCAAGTTAATTAGAAACAGTGGAACAATTTATAAATATTTTAGCCTTTGACTCAACCCTATACAAAAGATGGGGGAAACCTGAGTGACCCAAATATGAGAGCAGTACTCCATACAAGGGAGGATGAGGCCCTTGGAAAATTGGAGTAACTGTGAAGAAGTAAAATATTCTCGCAGTCTAAGCAGAACTCCCAGCTTCATTGAAGCCGCCCTAGCAACCATTGTGACTTTAGGTTTCCAATGCATTTTTTTTGTTTATGTGAAGCCCAAGGATGTTTATACTGTCAAGAGAAGAAACGTGAGAACCATCGGAAAAATGGAACAGTTAGAAAGTTTCTTTGATAGGGAGATTTCAGGGAGTTGAGTTTTTAAAAAGTTGAATTTTACAAGGTTGAGAGGACCCCACTGGAAAATTCTATCCAGATCAGCAAGAATGGAATCGAAAAGATGAAGACGAGAGACAAATCTAGATACAAAAGTAGGAGCAGATTTGAAACGAGTAGAAGAATGGAAGGTAGAGTCATCGGCATTTGAATGGATAGAGTTAGATGAACAGCTGAGAAAACCATTAATGAAAAGTAGGAATAAAGTAGAAGACAAGACAAAGCTCTGAAGAACACCATTGCTGACAGGAAATGAAGAAGTCTCTCATCAACAACACACGAAATGGAACGATTAGAAAAAGCTAGACATAAGTAAGCAAAGAGAAGGAGGAAACCCAAAGGAATGGAGCTTAGAAAGCAGTGACCAATGCCATTCCAAGTCAGATGCCTTTGATTTGCCAAGCGCCAACACACAAGTCTCCCCATGGTCCTATATATATATATAATATATATATATATATATATATATATATATATATATATATATATATAATATATATATATATATATATATATATATATATATAATATATATATACCATTAATTTCTGCAACATTCGAGATCTTCAACACAATTTCCGCTTTATTGAACATCACTTCTTCTTCTAGACCTCACCTTTTGTTCTTGACCGAAACTCAGGGGCTTGAGCTTTCTGACAGTAAACCCTACTCTGTTTCCTAATACAGTCTCCACCCTCAATTTTCAGCCAAAGCGGTTGTGCGAATACGTGCACAACTATGTTTGTTCTCGTGTCTCTAATTTGGAGTTTTCTGAATTTCTACTTATGGCTAAGCTCTCTTGCCATTCTACGACTAAATTCATTTGTTCAGTTTATTTATTTCCTAATTCTAAATTCTTCGACTATCTAAACTCCAAAATAGAGCTCATCTTATTTTCTTCTCCTTTCTCAGAAATCATCTGTTTAGGAGATTTCAATGTTCACTATCGCCAATGGCTCTCTTATAGTTCTCATTTTACAGCTGGTCAATGTACCTTTCATTTAGCTATCCAAAACGACCTTGAGCATTTGGTGCAGCTCCCTACTAGTATCTCTGTCAGTCTTGGATACGAGCCCAATATTCTATTTGTTTTTCAACAATAGTTTCCAATACTTCTCCTTATACTGTAAAACTCTGTCCTTCTCTGGATTCCTCCGAGGTGAATCTCTCTGGTATGGAGGCGTACATTCAACATTCTTTCCCTTCTACTAAGTCCAGCAAATCTTGGTTCAACTCAGCTTGTTCTCTTGCTATTAGCGTAGAGATACTAACTTCTGGGATTAACATCGTCTTCAAACTCCAGAAACTCACCCAACTTATATTTCATCGGGGAATCGTGCAAAATCTATACTAGGCAACACCAAAAACTCTTTTCTCTATAGAAAATGCAATAATCTTTCTGGTTCCTCTTTTCATGTCCTTTCTGTCATTTTGAAAAAAAATGTCTACTCTAGCTTTCTTCTCCCTCTTTCCCTTCTCTAGTATCTTCCGACAGCTCAGCTTCCTTTTTGCCTTCTTCTAAAAATGAACTCTTTGCACAAACTTTTACCTATAATTCAACTTTAGATGATTCCTGATATATTCCTCCTCCTTCAACCCAATCAAACTCATTTATGCCTAAAATTGTAACTGATTCTGAAGATGTCATTACAGCTCTCTCTGAGCTTAACACTAAGAAGGTGTGCGATCCTGATGGTATCCCTCCTGTGGATCTCAAAACTTTTTCTTCTGAGCCTGAACCCTGCCATGGTAAACTATTTCGTCCATGTCTTACTACTTCAACGTGCGCTCATTCAGCCTATGCCGAAGAAAGGGGGCCTCTCTCAACCCTCCAACTACCGTCCAATTTCTTTAACCTCCGTTCTCTCTAAAGTTTTCGAATCTATCCTTAGATGGAAGATTTGGAAACACCTCAATTCTTCAAGTATTTTCTCCGATTCTCAGTATGACTTTGGTAAGAGACGATCTACTGGTAATCTTCTTTCACTTCTCTTTAACTCTTGGTTTTTCGCTCTTCGACATTTCCTTGAATCTTTTGCTTACCCTTTGGATGTTTCGAAAGTTTATGATAAACTCTGGCACAAAGCTCCGATTTCTAAACTTTCCTCTTCCGGAATCGATCTTTTCCGGACATTCTATAGCTGCTGTTATAGACGGCCACCGTTCATCCTTTAAATCTATTAAAAGTGGTGTTCCTCAGGGTTCTGTCCTTTCCCAAAACTTTTTCTACTTTTCATTAAAGACCTTCCCTCTATTACTTCATCACCTATCCACTCCTATGTTGATGACTCCACCCTCAATACTCCTCTCAATTTGAAAGACACCCCTTCCAACAGTTAACTGACGATAGAATGGTGGCCTTGGAGCAACTAACCTCTGATCTTTCTCGTACTTTAAATTGTTTAAATTGTTAATATATGATTGTTTTCAAGGACTCAAAAACTCAATTCCTTCATCCATCTACTCGACTCAACCTTCGACACGACTATTACATCTTCGAAAACTCACAACTCTAGCCTTCATCTGTCCTTACTATTTTCGGTGTTTTCTTCTTGTGATCTTTCTTGGAAGGATCACATTACTTCTTTCTAAACAAACTTCTTCTAAAACACACAATTCAAACCTTCATTTGCTCTTAATATTCTTGGCGTATCCTTTCCTCGTGATCTTTCCTGGAAAGATCA
>SEYY01019230.1:37500-43248 GCA_009176605.1 Armadillidium nasatum | reverse complement strand
TTACCATACCATTAGCCTGCCCCCTCTCTACTTCCTGCCTACATGAGCCCCTAGTCTCAACTAAGTCACTACTAGCTACCTTCTTCCTAACACTACCCTCCCTTCTCAACTCAGATACCCAGTTGCTAAGCCTACCTACCTCTAGTTTCAAAGACTCAGACCTTTCATTCTTTTTCATCTCATCCAAATCCTCACTTATCCTTTCAATCTCCTTTCTTATCAACACATGCTCAGCTTTCAGGATACAAACAGTACACTCACCAACAACTTCTCTTCTCACAGTCCCACAAAAATCACAATCCACATACATACTCAAACTATTGTACTATGAAATTGACAATGTAAATTAAACTGTTATACTATTTTGTTACAAAGGCCTAACTTAATACTATTGAAATTATACTATATTGTTACAAGGCCTAACTTAATCAAGAGCTCTAAGCAACAATCTAACCTCAAATATACTAAATGAAACAATCAATATAATTACCTTGGTCCTAGTTTAGTCTAGAGTTTTGAAAATAAACCCTAGGGCTATGAGAAAGCCTAGTCAGTACAACTGGGTAGGCCCACTGCCAATCAGACAATCTAATTAAATTATTTGAATTTAACAAGAAATTAAATAATCTCAACCAGAAATTAACAAACTCTACAAAAATCAAGACAAAAATATAATTAAGCTGAAAATATCAAATTCTTGATAAAAACCTAAGGATTAGGCCCACCCTAGCCTTTAGTTATTTTCCTGATAGAGCTTCAAGAAACACCTTAATATTAAATTAATGAATACCACTATTAATAATACAAACAAATAAATCCCCAAACAATATAAAATAACTTAAAAATATAAAAATAACTTAAAAAATAAACAATTTGTACAGGTTAAATAAAGACAACACTTCAACACAACCTTCTCTGGTGGAAGCACAACTACAACATTGAAGCATTGAAGATTGGAAGATTAAATCCAGGAGGAAAAAAGATGATAGTAGAGAGTTCCACAGAACAGAGGTGACTGGAAAGGAGGAGGCACCACAAAGGGGCTAGCCTGGGATTTCCTATATCCACACAAAATTGGTGTGAAAGCAGAGTACCCCTTGTGCAGCGAGGATGACCCAACGGTGGAGGAATGCCAGAAGCCAATTCCCTCGAGCACCTGCCATTGTAGTACCTATAGAAAAGAGATAGTGCGCCAATGTCACATCGCAGAGATAGAGGGTCAAGAGAGTTTGAAAGTAGGGGACAGTTTATTAATCATTTAGCTTTTGATTCAACCCTATCCAGAAAAGAGGAGGAGCCGGAGCCCCTCCCAAATGTAAGAACAGTACTCCATGCAAGGGTGAATAAGACCTTTATATATTTGGAGTAATTACTCAGAAGAAAAAAAATTCTTGCAATCTGAACAAAACTCCCAGCTTCTTAGAGGTATCTTTATCAACCATTGTTATATGTGGTTTCCAGACAGTTTGTTGTTTATGTTTAGACCAAGAATGTTAATGTTATTTACAGGTGAGATGGGAGAGCCATCAAAGAGGATAGGAAAGTTAGGTGTTTTTAAGAGGGAGATGTGAAGAAGTTAAAGTTTTTTAAACAGTTGAATTTCACAAGGTTGCTGTAATCCCACCAGGAAATCCCATCCAGATTGGCATGAATAGAATCGCAAAGTTGAAGATGAGAAGTAACTCTAGAAGCAAAAAAGGGAGCAGATTTGAAATCAGTAGATGAATATAGAGTTGAGTCATCAGCATAAGAGTGAACAGAGTTAGAAGTGCAGTTGAGAAGATTGCTAATGAAAAGTAAGAATGGAGTTGTAGATAAAACTGAAACCTGAGGAACACCACAGTTGACAGAAAGAGGAAGGATTTGCTCCATCTACAGGTGCTGAAATGGAACAATCTGAGAGAAAACTAGACAAGAGTAAGCAAAGGGAAGGAGGAAACCTTACTGAAGTTACCACTTTAGTATCATCTGCAAACTTAGACACCTTACATTTAAGACCTTTGTCTAAATCATTCATATAATGAGGAACACTAGTGATCCCAGCTCAGAACCATGTGGGACCCCACTCTTCACTGTTTCCTATAATGACTTATTTCCATTCAGTAGCACACACTGCCTTCTGTTCTTCAACCACTCTTTAATCTAATTGGGCATCATTCCATCCATCATTCCATTCCACACAGTGACAACTTTTGTGCCAACCTTACATGGGGTACCTTATCAAACACCTTGATAAAGTCTAAACATATAACATCAATCTGGATCACCCCTGTCTACACATTCAGTAATATATTCCATAAATTCTAGAAGGTTACTCTAACATGATCTACCCTTTCTAAAACCATGCTGAGAGTTATGCAGTATCTTATTATCCAAATATTTCTCTATATGACTTTTTAGTAATTAACTTTTCCAAAAGTTTTACAACCATAGATGTTAAGCTAACTGGCCTATATATATATAGTTTCCTAGATCTTCTTTACCTTTCTTATAAATTGGCACCATATATGCTGTTTTTCATACCTTAGGTATGTCTCCAAAAGCAATAGATTGTTAAAAATTAAATACAATGCCATTGCAATACTGCTATTCCCCTCATTTGGAATTCTATCATACACCATCGGAACCCACTGCCTGTTCTAGTAAAGATTGAATTTTTTAAAAACTTTTTTCAAATGCTGAATCCCTATTTATTGCATGTATACTAGAGCTATTAGTTTCTAAACTCTTTTCCTCAGTAAACATTGATGCAAAATAAGCATTGAAAATATTAACCTGTTCCTTATACGAACTTATTAAATTTTCATCAATTTTAATTGGGCCAATTTTCTTATTCTTTTAAATTTATTGAAACTAAAAAAAAAAATTTCAGATCTTTATTACTATTCATTGCTAAATTAATTTCTGCCATGCTCTTTGCTTTTTTTATTGACTGATTAAGTTCATTCTTAATATATTGAAAATACAAAGATGAAATATGAAATAAAGTAAAATAGGCATATTCAATTGTTTAAATCAAATTTTTTTTTTTTCATTATTGTTCTGAAAGGCCCAGCATTTGCAATTCCATCAACTAGTTTTCGTGTTGCCACCCTAATAGGTTTATCTTTAAGACATGACTGAAAATTAGTAAATATTTGCTTGAATCATTCCCACAAAATGCCCTGAAAAGTAAATGTTTTCTTAATATATTGAACATAGGAAGACAAAATATTATGAAACAAAGTAAAATAGGTACATTCAGCTGTTTAAATGAAAAAAAATTTTTGTACATTATTCTGAAAGGCCCAGCATTTGCTAGGTTAGACCTACTTGCTAGTCATTAGGTGTAGTATTTATTACCTTTATGTCTAGGTTAGGTTGTCAAACTAGTTTATTAGATCTAACAAACGAATTTGACTGAACCTATCCTTAACATAAAGGGTAAAAGTATGCCTAATGGCATAAGGACTAGCAAGTAGGCCTAACCTAATGAATGCTGGGCATTTCAGAATGTAATAATAATGTAAAAAAAAAAATTTGATTTACCTATTGTACTTTTTCATATTTCATATTTGTATTTTGAATATATTAAGAAAATTTTTTTACCCTTTTTGTATTTTTTCTTTTATTTTTTCTCTCTCTGACATAGTTATAAAAAATTTTGATGATTCCCTCCAACACTGATACGGTAACCTGGTAGTGATGCCATGAAGTCATGCAAAAATGTTGTGGAATGATTGTACTTATAACTCTTTGTTCAGTAGTTTTTTTATTTTTTATTTTTTTTTTGTGTGTGTGTTTTTAGCAAACAAAATTGTTTTCCCCAGCTTAATCTAAAAGGAATGATTTCAGATCATTTTGTCTTCATAGTTTCTATATATATATATATATATATATATATATATATATATATATATATATATATATATATATATATATATATATATATATATATATATATATTATATATATATATATATATATATATAATAAAAATATTCCCTTGAACAAGACATTTACCATTAGTTTAGGTAAGGGTAGGATTAGGTTAATTTTGTATATAGGGGCCTATTCATCAAGACATTTTGGATTACCAGTCTGTACATTTTTTTTTTTTAAACTTTGTATAAAATATTACAAACCTTTCATTAAATTTTAATAATAGGGTCATTCCAAGTCACTTCAACACGACAAAAACCCTGACCCCTTTCGATTTGTATAAAAAGTGGCACACGAATAGATCTTGTTGAGAAAATATGAATGGCGTTTATTGCAGGTCTCTAGCTCATACGGTTCAGAAGATATGACCTTTGAAACTTTGGTCAAAAATGTCAATTTTCAGATAGTAGTCCGAGGTCAAAATAAAATATCTCGGCTTCTATGGCACTTAGAAGCATCGTGTAAAGACCATTTAAAAGATCTTGAATAGCGGTACAACATTTATTTAGATGATTTTGACCTCGGAGGTCAAATAAAAAAATTTGACCTATTGTGACCTTGACCTTGACCTTGAAAAAAAACCTCCTCTTCGATTTTTTTCAAACTTTGCTGAATTATTGTTATATATGTATATTTTTAATTTTTTTAATGAATTATTTTTGGTTTTGGCTTGGTTTAGAAAATATAAGCAATTTAATAAGTACAAATATCACATTTTTCACTTTTTTGCGATTTTTATCTCATTCAATGTATAGTTCCAACATTTCCATTTCTCTTTCTCTCATATATATATATATATATATATATATATATATATATATATATATATATATATATATATATATATATATATATAATATATATATATATATATATATATATTTGTAAGGGGCTGGCTGCTGCCGAGTATATTTTTTCTCGTTTCAGATTGCATGGGGATATATATATATATATATATATATATATATATATATATATATATATATATATATATATATATATATATATATATATATATATATATATATATATATTGATCTTACACTTACAATGTTCACATAAAATTATCTATAGTTCACAGTACACAAGATAGCCTCTTTATATACACAAAATAAAGAAAAAAAAAGATTAATGGCTTAAAACAACCAAAGATTTGAAAGTGGAAAGCGTTTTACTGTGAAATTTATCACACTACTGACATATTTTCTTTTCCCAAAGTGAATATTAAATATTAAAATTTTTATAAAAAAAAAAAATATATGATAATCTCATAAACCATTAAGGTCTCTTGTCTATATTTTCTACCTGATAGGTATAGAGATTATAACTCCAGATTAGCACTAGGCAATAAGGCCCTAGACCGGCACCTGTGAGAATTATAAATAATTACCCCAGTGCCTCACCTTAGTTTAAATGATCTAAAAATATATAATGAATTAATAATAATAATAAAAACACAAAGAATATAACCTACTCTTGAAAGAGTAATATGCCTTCTTGAAAATAACAACCTGTTTGAATAAGAATAACCTGTTTTTAATTATTGCCCGAAATGGGAACAATAGCTCATAAGACTTTTCATTAGCACAAGTGCACTCAATAAATAATAATAATAATAAAAATAAATTTAACATAGAAGAATAACATTAACGTATCTAAACAAATAAACACGTTAACATCAATCTCCCTTCACGCTCTCCAGTCTAGGACATGGCACATGCACATTAATATTGTGGATCCCAAGCACAGTCAAAATCAAACAGCATAACAGCAAAGCAACAAGCAGGTAAGACTATATTCCTCAGAGAATACCCCATGCAATCTGAA
>SEYY01019230.1:12500-32500 GCA_009176605.1 Armadillidium nasatum | reverse complement strand
GTAATAAAAAGTAGAGTCATCAGCATAAGATTGGATAAGTGATGAAGTAATTAAAAGATCATTAATGAAAAGTAGGAAAAGCATTGGGAGTAGAACAGAACTTTGATGAACACCACTGTTTATAGATTTAAAAGATGAGCAGTTGCCTGCAACAGCTTCTTTAGTACAGTTGGTAAGAAAATCAAAGAGAGAGATAGATACTGAAAGAAGAAGTTTAGAAATCAAAGCTTTGTGCAAGACTATCTATCAAAGACTTTTGATATGTCTAGTGGCACAGTAAGAGATTCACCAGATGCAGATATTGCAAAATCATGAACTGCGGATGTAGATGTTAAATTTAATGCGGAGTGTCACATACATCTATATATACGTATATATATATATATATATATATATATATATATATATATATATATATATATATATATATATATATATATATATATATATATATATATATATATATATATATATATATATATATATATATATATATATATATATATATATATATATATATATATATATATATATATATATATATATATATAATTTCATTCCAAAGGCTTTGTATTTGGTGGCGCAATTGGATTGTTTGCTTCAAGTGTTAATCCACGAACTCCTTTGCCAGGTGAAGCAATACCTACAGCCCGGGAGGTTAGTGTTTTCTAATTTAGGTTTCTTTACATTTAAAATTTTTTTTAATATATTATTATTATTATTATTATTATTATTATTATTATTATTATTATTATTATTATTATTATTATTATTATAAGTGCCTGTTTTGGGCAGTTAGTATTTGCTTGACAAAGGAAAGTAAAAGAAAAGTGGAGAAAATATCAGGCTAAGGATGCTATGAGTGAGAGAAAACTAAATAAAAGGAAAGAGATAATAAGAAGAAGAGTAAAGAGCCGTCAGAGGTTGAATGGTCAGAGAAAAATGAATTTAAAATACTAATATATGAATGAAGCGATTTTTGATGGTGAGAAAGTGTCATTGAGGAACAAAAATTGGAAGACACTTGAATTGAATGAAAATACTTTATAAATGATAGTGAACCCATTGGCTGTTCATGATTAGAAGATTTGTTTATTAAATTTAAATAGAAACGATAGATGTAAGACACTCTTATGAATGTCGGTAGTGACAAGAAAAAATTATTATTATTATTATTATTATTATTATTATTATATTAATATATAATCCGCACATGATCATGATTTCGACCATCACCATTATGTATTTGTTATGCAATTCATTTATATTATTTGCCAGTTTAGTCAATTCAGCATAATTGTGTAAAGCCGGAAAAATCATTTTAAGCTTAAAATGAAAAAACATAAGTTCTTTATTATTATTATTATTATTATTATTATTATTATTATTATTATTATTATTAATTATTTTTATCATTGAGAAAAATTTAAATTTAAATCCATACCGAATTATTTTATTTTACTTTTATGCAATTGTTACTTAATATATTAGGAAGACTTACTTGTCAGTTATTACCACAAAATTAACTTAATTAAACATACTGTTTTTAATTATTAATGTTCATTTTATATTATATGTACATACAGACTGCAATGAAAATTATAAATCGTTATAAAAAATAACTAATTTTTCCAAAATAGAAATATTTTTATTGTACTCTATTCTGCAAAAAAAAAAAAAAAAAAAAAAAAAAAAATTCTTTGCGAAATTTTTTTTTTTTTTTTTTTTTTTTTTTTTTTTATTATTATTATTATTATTATTATTATTATTATTATTATTATTATTATTATTATTATTATTATTATTATTATTTTCAGAGTTGTATAGAAAGAGAGATTAAAACTAAATTTAGGAGTGAATAAATAAATAGGACAAACATTATCTTTTGAATAAATTAAACATTAAATAAAATTAAAGTAAAAGTTTCAATACGTAATTTAAACTAATAAATTTTTTATTATAGTCAAACTAAATGAAATATTTTTGGTGCTTCGTTTGACTTAATTAAAATCTTATCTCAAAAATATTTTATATTTCAGGTATTTCGAGAATTACGAGTCACTACAGTGTCTTATGGTAAAAACTTTGCTGCTATTGGCCTTATTTTCTCATCTGTAGAGTGCGCTATTGAAAGTGTGAGTCATTCATTGAGGTTTATTAGTTTTTCGTTGTAGAGCAAGATTTAATTAACATAAAATTTGATTCAAGCAAATTAAGAATTTAAAAAAAATATTTTTAATAGACTTTATACATTTTATTTGATGGGTGAGTTTAACTTTTTAGTCTTGATTTTGTCTTTTTCAATTATGTCAGATATGAATTACTTAGAGAACTTTTAATATATTTCAATAGTTTTGCTACTATGAATATTTATTCTTGTATATAATGATTAATAGGCTGCATGAAGACCGAAGTCAAATAAAGTTATTGTTATAATAACAAGGTAGAGATAAATTACTTTTTTTCAAAATTGGTTTGGAGAGGCATTTTTATTTGAATTAAGTAAATTAATGACATTGATAATTATAATGGGAAATAATTATCATTATAATAATAATAAATTGAAATTATTATATCATTCTATTATATATAAATATTTTGATAGTACACAGAGAAAATATAACTTTTTTATTTATTTATTTATTTTTATTTTTGCACTGCCACTTTGAATCAACATCTGTAAATTGATACAGTTCCACTTCCAAGTAAAAAGTATCTATTTGTATACGCAATAATTCGTAAACCTTGTGAGAAGGTTAAAGCAATGAATTAACATTATTGGAAGCTCAGTAGCATTGGAAAAAAGCTTATCAATCATTGTTAGTAATAGTTAACTTAAAGCAAATTCATTAATTATATTATTATTATTATTATTATTATTTTAGTATAGAGGCAAAACTGATTGGAAAAATGGAACATATGCAGGCGCAATAACAGGAGGTCTTTTAGGGTTCAGAGGTTAGTATTCAGAATTATTTATTTTTCTTTTGATTTTGAATTTTAATTCTTATAGTGTGTAAGATTAAAGGAAAAAGTTTTATTTAATAGAAATGCTCAAAAAAATACACTCCCAAAAACAGTCTAGAAAACTAGGAAGCTAAAAAAACAAACTATTATATCACCTTTTAATTTTTAACAGATTTTTTCTTTAATTGCGGGGGGGGGGGGGAATTTATTTTCCATGGGAAGCCTTTCATAATTAATATTTTCCACAACAAAGTTCAAAATATTGCTATATATCATTGCTTCGTATTTTTATATTTGATATATCCTTTTATAAATTCAGTTCAAGCAGCACTAGCTGAAAAATACTCACTATTTCTAACCATTTTGAATGACTTGAAGATGATGATTATTATCAAGTTTTTCCTTGGTCTTTAACTTATATTATTTAATTTAGTATGTTGTACTAAATATTTAGCTGGAAGGCAATAAACAACTTGAAACTCGGCTACTTTGTGCTCAAAGCTGTTGGTTTCGCTTCTTATAATTGCCTCCTCACTAAAACGTTTAATAATTACATTAATCTACTACATTATAATTATATTCCTTAATCAAATTTAACACAGCTTAGCTTATTATGTTTAGAGACTTGGAAGCCCTGCAAAAGAAACAACAACTTTACAGTCATATATATATATGAATATATGTAAACACATATTTTATGGTGTAAATCTTTCAAATTTCTCATGTTATACACCACTCGTATTCTTTTCTCTCTCACCATCTTCATTATTCTCACAGATCTGAAAGAGATAAGAAAGAATTCAACAATTATCTTATATTTATTTTTTAATTCAACAATTGAATCATATTAAAATAGGCCTCAAATTTTCAAAATCTCTCTACTCAAAGAAGCAAATGGGCTGTTTCTTGTTTTAGCACTTTTAAATTGCATATTATTAAGTTGTCAAATTCTTAGAATAACCCATCTGAAATGTAAATTTTCAATAGTTCATCACCTAATAATTGGCACTAAATAATTAAACTCTCAAATACTGTCAAATAAACTCAACATTACCAATACCCTAAAAACCTTCCTAAATAATAACGATCACATAACAAAGAATCAAAATTTAACCTAAAGTTAAAATCTAGCGCTGATAAAGTCTAAAAAATGTATTTATTACAACCAATTACAAACTAAAAATTGAGTCTAGTGAATTACGTCTTATTTAACTAATTACTTTGCTACTGAAAAATAATTTCTCACACCTAGTTGGCATATCTTTTCATTATAATTCCTGATCAGTGTATTGTTTTAACAAACTGGTGTATTTTCACTTCAGCATCACCAAGTGAAAAAATTTTTAAACCTGAATCAAATTCATTCTAAGAAACTCAATTTTACAGAAAACATCCCAAATTTCTTTAGCTTTCCCTCATAGCTCTTGTTTACAAAACTAAAAGTCATCCTTCGAATGACACCATGATATTCAATGTCTTTTCTTAGATAAAGAGCTCATACTTACAGGTATACACAGTATTTAATTATTTGACTAACATATCAATATATATATATATATATATATATATATATATATATATATATATATATATATATATATATATATATATATATATATATATATATATATATATATATATATATATATATATATATATATATATATATATATATATTATATATATATATATTTTTTTTTTTTTTTTTTTTTTTTTTACACA
Source organism: Armadillidium nasatum (assembly GCA_009176605.1). Taxonomy (NCBI): domain Eukaryota; kingdom Metazoa; phylum Arthropoda; class Malacostraca; order Isopoda; family Armadillidiidae; genus Armadillidium; species Armadillidium nasatum. Next base: position 27,811 of record SEYY01019230.1, on the reverse strand, counting down.
CACATATCACCACCACTCACGTCTACAGTGTCACAAACTGTAGAGTGATTGTTTCATTTGCGGATTCTAAGTATATGCTACCTAGAAAAGTTCTTCCCCTCGAATTGGGCAATGCCTGTGGGATATGAACTTTCAAATAAAGAAAAATATACTGTATACAGTTTACTAATTTAATTTTTGCCTTATTATCTTAGTTACAGTTTAATATTCTTACCATTCTATTATCTCTGACCGTGACTCCTTAACTTTGAAATTACTTCAGATAATGTAATCATGGTACCCAAATCTTTTTCTCTATCCACAGGCTCAAACCATTATTTTATTCATAAAATTAAAATTTTTATTAGAATAACCCAGTTGAAGAATCATTCCTTTTTCTGTTAAAATTCATTTACTAGTTTTAGCCCAAATCAAGTTATTTAACTTCTACTGAACCTTCAAGCACATCTTAATTATTTCATAACACTTAGAGACCCACCAACTCCTCACAACTAATTCCCACGTTAATATTTAACCTTCCTCAATCCAGTTATATACCATTTTGAGGTAACTCGTAGATCAGCTTCCATGGTTACTTCTCCAAATATACATCAACTGATTTTCTCCTGTCCACACACATAGTAACATGCAACATTCCTATACACTATAAATTCCAAAAAGATTTATTTGACATGATCTACCTACCTTTCATAGTATAACGTTGAGTATTCTGCAACATTTAAATTTTCGATTCAATTCGAATTTTCAGTATATATTTTTTTTTTTCTAAAACTGTTGCTATTATTGGTGTTAAACTTAACTTAACTTGTAATTTCTTAAATCTTCATTACTATTTGAAAATTGACACAGCTAATGCAAATTTTAAATCCTCGGACATCTCTAATTTTTATTTCGTTTTTAATCTTGCCTGGTTGGTATCTAACTTTTTATTACTTAGTCCATTTCTTATTTTTCTATAAACTTCTAAATTTATTTTTATTGTTTCACTTTGAACTTCTTAAACTACTTACGTTTATATCTTGTCTCCCTAATGCATCAGTTAAGATTACCAGTTCTTCCTTGGATTGATACGAGAAACATCTTGATTATATACTATCTAAGATTAAATTAAATATTTTTCACATTTTAAAATAGTTTCGATTTTCAAATTTCAAAGTCCCGTCAATGATTTTAAGCATGTGTCTGAATTTATTAGTTTTCATTTTTAAAAATTAAAATATTTACCATGTTTTCTACGAATTGTTTTTAATTTTGAATTTCATTTAAATCTAATTGTTAATAAATGCTATCACCTAAGTTTTGTCGATTGTAATATCAGGGAATCTTCATTTTCATTTTCAGATACTACTGTAAATCTAATAAACAATTGATTTTGTTGCCTTTTAAACTACCTGGCTTAAAAGGTTATTGAATATGCCGTAAATAAATTGTTAGTTTGATGGTATTACAGTTTCCCCCTTCAATATTGTTATTGATCAAATAATCTCTATTTATTTCCTAATAAAGCAGTAAATCTTGAAAAGTTAAGCATGTAATCAATAAATAAAGAGAGTCTGACCATATTCCAACATACATATATGCCAACGACAGGCTGATTATAAAAACAGAAATGTGCTTGTCAAAGATGTATTCCTATATTGCTTGCTTTTTTGTTTTCAATACCAAATAACAATCAGTTTGCAGTATGAACTTTGTTCCTTTCTAAGTTTCAATATCTTATATTTTATGCTAGTTCTAAGCTAAATGTATTATTTCACTTGGAATACTTTTCAACTATTTTCTTTCTATGACGTGTTTTGTGAACATTTTTAATAGATAGTCATTTCTATCTGATACCTGCCATTGCTTTATTATTGAGAGTTAAAGTAGTTTTATACTTTTCAATAATATATATATATATATATATATATATATATATATATATATATATATATATATATTATATATATATATATATATATATATATATATATATATATATATATATATATATATATATATATATATATATATTCCTTTTTTTTTTTTTTTTTACCTTCTCACCCCTGACCACCCCACGCTGGGGTGGCCACACTTCGCTAATGAAGCCGCCCACCGCAGTCGGCCTCCTCCAGAGATACTTCAAAGAAGTGATGCCCCAGAAGATTTTGGGGCGAGAGTTGAAGGACAGTAAAAGAAGTGATTACGGTCTCCGGGGCCTTCCGCATCTGGTACAAGTGGGAGATGTTGCCTGGTTTATTGAAATTGTGTTTGTAATGTTGTAAGTTTGGGTGGTGCCCGCATCTCAATCTTGCTAGTGAATTTGTAAGTGTCTTGGGAGGTTTTTCTATATATATATATATATATATATATATATATATATATATATATATATATATATATATATATATATATATATATATATATAATATATAATTATATATATATATATATATATATATATATATATATATATATATATATATATATATATATATATATATACCTTTTTTTTTTTTTACCTTCTCACCCCCTGACCACCCCAAGCTGGGGTGGCCACACATCGCTAATGAAGCCGCCCACCGCAGACAGCCTCCTCCAGAGATCACTCAAGGCAGAGATGTCCCAGAAGATTCTGGGGCGAGAATTAGAAGGACAGAGTAACAGGAAGTGCAACACGGTCTCCGGGGCCTCTCCGCATCTGGTACAAGTGGGAGATGTTGTCTGGTTTATATTGTATTTGTGTTTGTATTGTTGTAAGTTTGAATGGTGCCCACATCTCAGCCTTGATAGGGAGATTTGTGAGTGTCTCGGAAGGTTGTTGAAGTCGGGATTTATTTCGGAAGGGGGTGTGTCGAGAATGTTATTAGTGGTCTGTTTGTCAAGTAGGAATGGGTTAGTTGAGTATGAATATGTTTGGTTATTGTGGTGTTGGGAGGGGATGGGGGGAATGTGATTTAGGATTGGTTTGTAGAAGGTAGCTGTGGATGATGGTGGTTGTTTTAGTCTGTGTTCGGTTGGATGTAGGAGTTTTTGCGTAGAATTGAGTGCCTATCATTTCGAGGTGGTTGTTTAGAGGTAATATTTTGGTTTCATTATGTAAGTGTTGTTGAGGGGTTGTGGGTGTGCATCCGGTAATTGTGCGGAGGGCTCTATTTTGTGTTATTTGAAGTTTCTTTAAGTTTTGTTTGGAGAGCATTGGGTGACAGACAGGGGAGGCGTAGTTGATGGTAGGGCGGATAAATTGTTTGTAGATGGAAATTGAGGTTTGTATGTTGTTGTTAATGTCTGTGTTGGCCACTGTTTTGAGAATGTCGAGTTTTGTTTGCGACTGTTGTGGTGTTTTGGATGTGTTTGGTGAAGGTGAGGTGGGGTGTCGAAGGTTAGGCCGAGAATTTTTGGAGTTTTGTTGAGGGGTATGGGTGTGTTATTTAGGAGAACTTGTGGGTGGGTGTTGGATAGGTGTCGGTCTGTTGTTATGAGGGTTATGGAGGATTTGTTTGGGGATGCCGTCATCCGGTTTTCTGTTAGCCATGTTTGAATTTGTGCTAAGTAATTTTGTGTGATTGTTGTTGCGGTATCGAGATTTTCGTGGGTGGTGGCAATAGTTATATCGTCGGGGTATGATGTAATGTGGGTGTGTGTGGTTTGGGGTTGAGGAAAGTCTGCTGTGTATAGGTTAAATAGTGTTGGGGATAATATGGCTCCTTGGGGTACCCCGTTTCTTATGTTTATGGTCCGAGATTTTTGGCCGTTGTGTTGTATTTGGGCGGTTCTTCCTGATAGGAAGTTGGCTATCCATTTCTTGGTGTTTGTTGGGATATTGGATTGGAGGAGTTTGTGGATTAGATTGTGTCTCGGAACTGTATCGGAAGCTTTGTTTATGTCTATTGCTATTAATATTGTTTTGTGAGTTGGTTTTTGGTTTAGTCCGTTTATTATTGGTTGGATGATGTTGGTGAGTGCTGTGGTGGTGGAGTGGTTGGGTTTAAAACCGTGTTGGAAGCTTTGTGGTGGGATGAATTGGAGGATAGAATTTAGTATTAGTTTTTCAAGTAGTTTTGAGATTGTGGATAAGAGGGAGATTGGGCGATATGAGGAGAGGTTTGATGGGTCTTTGCCCGGTTTTAGTTTAGGTATGATTAGTGCTTTTTTCCATTGGGGAGGGATATAGTTGAGTTGGATGGATTTATTGAAGATGGTGGTTAGGTATATGGTTGGAAAGGTGTTTTAGGTGTATGTTTGATATGTTGTCTGGTCCTGTTACGGGAGAGTTTTTGATGGTTTTGATGGTGTTTTGTGTGTTTGTGACTTTGTGGGAGTGATGAAGATTAAGTTGTTTTGGTTGTTGTGTAGTTTTTTCAGTTTTATATATATTATATATATATATATATATATATATATATATATATATATTATATATATATATATATATATATATATATATATATATATATATATATATATATATATATATATATATATATATATATATATATATATATATATATATATATATATATATATATATATATATATATTATTTTTTCCAGCTGGTTTGCAACCTGCAATATTAGGAGCTGGAGGTTTTGCCGCATTTTCTTTCTTAATAGATTATTATATGAGACATTAAAGATATTTTTAATGTTTTATATCGTATACCATGTATACAATCTGTGTATGTAATATTTTATACATTTAAACATTTTATTTTTTTATTGATTTTTTAATATCCTTATTTTTAATGTTATAGAAAATGTCTAAAATTTTATTTTTGTTATGCACAAAAGTACTTGAAAATGGATGTCTCTTTAAAGCTTTTGTTTTTCTCTATATTAACCTACAGTATACATTGTCTCCATATTTTAATCTCGATTCTCACGACCATCACTCTAGGTTGTATTTATTTCAGTTTAAAAATAAATTTTAATTTTTAAACATGAAACAGTCAAAAATGATTAGCATTTAGTTTGCGCTTTATTAGTAATGGTTTTTAATCGTATGCCTGTTTTTTTTTTTAGAAAATGCATACTTTCTGTAACTACAATTGAATATTTTCGTTAAACTATCGACGAAGTTTATGTATTTATGGGTTGGCTTCGATTTTGGTGGAGATCTCAAGGGAAAACTTTTATTTGCACCTCATCAGATTTTCAGCTCACTTAAATTTGGCAAGCTCTAAAACTTGAAATTGGAACGTTTTGTTTTCTATATTTCTCTCCTAGCCTTTCGTAGTGCCAATTCGGTACCAGAATGTAATTTTGAAATTAGCAACGATGTTAATATGTTATTCGTAAATATTTTGTTTGTCTCTTTATTAAAAAAAAAATTAATAAAATAAAAAGACTGTAGAATTTATTTTCGATTTTTTTTTTATGTGAAGTGGTTTGCAAATTTAATGTCCATTATGAGAATAAATTTTCATTCGATCTATGTGTAAGTTTTGAGGCAGGATTAGTTACACAACTTTTATTTAGGGCATTTCTGTATACCGGCCACTGTCGATGTTTTTTCTTTATTTTTGAGAAATTTAAGGTTTTAACTTCTTCATTTAAAAAGTACCGCTATTGCTAACATCATCTCGGAAAGCTGCTTCGATACCGTTTAAGAGACTATTTCCAAAATGTGTTGATAATAAAGACTTCTCCCAACAGCAGCTGATTAATGCAAGATGTATGACTTTCAGCAAATGACCTCTGACCTTACTCGTATTTCAAATTGGGGCAGAGAAAACATGGTTGTTTCCAATGGCTCGAAAACTCAATTCTTGCATCTTTCTACTTGGCATAACCTTTCACACAACTATGACATCATATACGCAAGCATACTACTCAAACCTTCATCTGTTCTTAATATTCTCGGTGTATCTTTTTTTCGTGGTCTTTCTTGGAAAGATCACATTTCTTCTCTTTCTAAACAAGCTTTTAAGAGGTTGGGTGTTCTGAGACGCCTTCATTTCTTCACGTCACCCCAGTTACTTGATCTCTATAGGGGTGTTGTTCGCCCCTGTATGGAGTATGCGTAACATAGCTGGGGTGGTTCCACTCATACAGCTCTCCTTGAGAACGCGGAATCTAGAGCTCTTCGCCTCATCAACTCTCCCGCGCTCACTGATTCTCTCCAATCTCTTTTTACCGGTCGTATTGTTGCCACATTCTCTCAGTACTATCACTATTAAAACGGACACTGCTCTTCTGAACTCATCTTCCACCATTAAGAACGGCTTGCGCGACTCGACATTCTACCAGTCTCATCCTTTTTTTGTCCAACTCTCCGACCCCAGACTTAACTGCTATGCTCAATCTTACATGTACTCTTCTGGTCTAGTATGGAACACACTTCCTTTATCTGTTTCTGCAACTTCGTTTGACTTGCACATGTCGCCCATTAACGACAAGAACTTCGGCATTTTTATAACTGGTGGATATTGGTAGGCCTCTGACCTTTTCCCACCAGAGGAATATATATATATATATATATATATATATATATATATATATATATATATATATATATATATATATATATATATATATATATATATATATATATATATATATATATATATATATATATATATATTATTTTTTTTTTTTTTTTTTTTTTTTTTTTTTTTTTTTTTTTATATATATATATATATATATATATATATATATATATATATATATATATATATATAACCGTGAAAATATATGCCACACATATTTAGATCTGGATTATCTATTCAGGAATATGCGAATATAATGTTGGTTTTTTTTTTTTTTTTGCAATGGGAATGTTTCAGCTGCGGTTGAAGAGTATCGTCAACGGTTTCCACATCGTAGAATTTCGGATAAAAACATATCAAAGCTTTAACACGTTGTGCGAGACCGGTAGACTTTCCAGTGTGTGCATCGCATCTAAAGTGAGAGAGAGTCAACTGTGCATGGCTCATACCTATTGAGTTGCATGAGTCGCGTGTGAGTTAGCTTCTCATAGTTACTCATAAGAAATTTAGAGGGTTTCAAAAATTTCAAGCGTCTCTCAAAAAAGCTGCCACATTATATATATATATATATATATATATATATATATATATATATATATATATATATATATATATATATATATATATATATATATATATATATATATATTTTTTTTTTTTTTTTTTTTTTAAATGCCTAATTTGAGTGTTCGTGGGCTGGGCGTAGACGGGGGCTTTCTATTACCTTTGCTAACGTTCGTGGCCTTCGTTCTAATATCGCGTCTGTTGAACACTACCTCACTACCTCTCTTCCTAACCTTTTACTTCTGTCTGAGACCCAGCTGGACAGGGATTCTTTCTCTAGCAATCTTAATGTCTCTAACTACAACTTTTTTCACAATTTCCGTCTAAATGGTGGAGTCTGTGCCTATATCAACATTAACACTCCTGTGACACGTCTCGTAAATCTAGAATCTCCTAATTTCGATGTTTTATGGCTTAAAATCTGTCTTCCTACTACTACAATTATCTTGTGCTTCTGCTACTGCTCCCCTAATGGAACAGATTTTCCAGTCTTTTTTCAATATCTTACTGCTACTCACGAGACTGTCACTTCTTCTCATCCAAATGCTGAGGTCCTCTATTTAGGGGACTTCAACGTACACACACTGAGTGGTTGGGTTCCTCTCATACTGATACAGGTGGGAGGGAGGCCAATTCATTCAGCACTCTTAACGATCTGGAGCAGTTGATTAGGGAACCCACACACATTCCAGATCGTCCTAACCAATTCTTGAATACACTTGATTTATGCTTCACCACTACTCCTTCTAGTTATAAATACACCATTTTCCCTCCTATTGGTAACTCTGACCATAATCTTATAGCTCTTAGTTATAATGCTTTCTCTCCAACAGCTCCACCATGCCCTAAACGTACTTTCTGGCACTTTAATCGGGCTAATTGGGGGGCAATGCGCCGCTTCTTTGCTAACTATCATTGGAGTGAATCTTGCTTTGTCTCGGGGGACGCTTCTGTCTCTGCTGAAAAGGTAGGGGCAGTAATCCTTGAAAGGATGGGCAGATTCATTCCATCTAATTTGAGTGTTCGTGGGGCTGGGCGTAGACGGGGGCTTTCTATTACCTTTGCTAACGTTCGTGGCCTTCGTTCTAATATCGCGTCTGTTGAACACTACCTCACTACCTCTCTTCCTAACCTTTTACTTCTGTCTGAGACCCAGCTGGACAGGGATTCTTTCTCTAGCAATCTTAATGTCTCTAACTACAACTTTTTTCACAATTTCCGTCTAAATGGAGGAGTCTGTGCCTATATTAACATTAACACTCCTGTGACACGTCTCGTAAATCTAGAATCTCCTAATTTCGATGTTTTATGGCTTAAAATCTGTCTTCCTACTACTACAATTATCTTGTGCTTCTGCTACTGCTCCCCTAATGGAACAGATTTTCCAGTCTTTTTTCAATATCTTACTACTACTCACGAGACTGTCACTTCTTCTCATCCAAATGCTGAGGTCCTCTATTTAGGGGACTTCAACGTACACCACACTGAGTGGTTGGGTTCCTCTCATACTGATACAGGTGGGAGGGAGGCCAATTCATTCAGCACTCTTAACGATCTGGAGCAGTTGATTAGGGAACCCACACACATTCCAGATCGTCCTAACCAATTCTTGAATACACTTGATTTATGCTTCACCACTACTCCTTCTAGTTATAAATACACCATTTTCCCTCCTATTGGTAACTCTGACCATAATCTTATAGCTCTTAGTTATAATGCTTTCTCTCCAACAGCTCCACCATGCCCTAAACGTACTTTCTGGCACTTTAATCGGGCTAATTGGGGGCAATGCGCCGCTTCTTTGCTAACTATCATTGGAGTGAATCTTGCTTTGTCTCGGGGGACGCTTCTGTCTCTGCTGAAAAGGTAGGGGCAGTAATCCTTGAAAGGATGGGCAGATTCATTCCATCTTCAACTAAATCTTTTTCTCCTCAAAATCCATGGTTCGATGGTAATTGTTCTCTTGCCCTCCGGGAGAGAGACAATGCTTATCGTGAATGGAAAAACTCTCCTTCTCCTATCACTCTTGCTAATTTTCATTCAGCCCGGAATCGTTGCAGGGATGTTCTTCGACGGACTAAGCGTACTTTCATTAAAAGGAAGTGCGCTGACCTCCATGGCTCTCCTACTGATAAAAATTTCTGGCCTCTTGTCAAAAATATCTCTAACAACTTCTGTAAATCTGCCTTTCCTCCTCTTATTCGCTCTGATGGTTCTATAGCTAATACTCCTTCTGAAAAGGCTAATCTCTTCGGCCTCCTTTTTTCATCTAATTCCACCCTGCTCGATTCTGGCATCCCTCCTCCTACTCCTTCTCCTCTCAGGTGTCCCATGCCTCTACCTATAATTACTCATGATCGGGTGCATGGGATCCTGAAATCTATGAACGTCAGGAAGGCCAGTGGCCCAGATGGCATTCCCCTCGTGTTCTGAGGGAGTGTGCTTCCGAGTTGGCCCCTGTCCTCGTTCAGCTCTACTCTCTATGCCTTAATACTAATACTTTTCCTCTATGCTGGAAGCGTGCGTTGGTTCAGCCGATCCCGAAAAAAGGTAGCCGTTCTGACCCTTTTACTAACTATCGACCTATAGCTCTCACTTGTGTTCTATCTAAAATATTTGAAACTCTCCTCAACTCTCATTTCCTGGATCATTTGGAGTCTCATTCTCTTCTCTCTGATCACCAGTATGGCTTTCGTCGCTCGAGGTCAACTGGTGACATACTTTCCTATCTCACTGATCTATGGTCTTCTGCCCTTAGGGATTTCGGGGAGTCTTGTGTGGTGGCGCTTGACATATCCAAGGCTTTCGACCGGGTATGGCATGCGTCGCTACTCTCTAAGCTCCCTTCCTTTGGGTTTCCTCCTTCTCTTTGCTTACTCTTGTCTAGTTTTCTCTCAGATCGTTCCATTTCGGCAGTTGTAGATGGAGCGACCTCTTCCTCCTTTTCTGTCAACTGTGGTGTTCCTCAGGGTTCTGTTTTATCTCCAACCTTATTCTTACTTTTCATTAACGATCTTCTCCACTGCACTTCTAACTCTGTTCACTCTTATGCTGATGATTCAACTATACATTCTTCTACTCATTTCAAATCTGCTCCCTCTTTTGCTTCTAGACTTGCTTCTCGTCTTCAACTTTCCGATTCTATTCTTGCCGATCTGAATGGAATTTCCCGGTGGGGACATAGCAACCTTGTGAAATTCAACTCTTTAAAAACTCAACTTCTTTACATCTCCCTCTCAAAAACACCTCCTAACTTTCCTATCCTCTTCGATGGCTCTCCCGTCTCACCTGTAAATAACATTAACATTCTTGGTCTAAACATAAACAACAAACTGTCTTGGAAACCACATATCACAATGGTTGCTAAAGCTGCCTCTAAGAAGCTGGGAGTTCTGTTCAGGTTGCGAGAGTTTTTTTCTTCTGAGCAGTTACTCCAGATATATAAGGGTCTTATTCGCCCTTGTATGGAGTACTGTTCTCACATTTGGGGGGCTCCGGCTCCTCCTCTCTTCTGGATAGGGTTGAGTCAAAAGCTATGAGATTAAAACTGTCCCCTACTTTCAAACTCTCTTGACCCTCTGTCCTCTGCGACGTGACGTTGGCGCGCTATCTCTTTTCTACAGGTACTACAATGGCAGGTGCTCGAGGAGAATTGGCCTCTCGCATTCCTCCACCGTTGCGTCGTCCTCGTTGCACAAGGGGGTGCCCTGCTTTCGCACCAATTTTGTGTGGACGTAGGGAATCCCAGGCTAGCCCGTTGTGGTACCTCCTTCTTTCCAGCCACCTCTATTCTGTGGAATTCTCTACCATCTTCTATTTTTCCAACTGTATTTAATCTTCCACTCTTCAAGTCTTCCGTCTGCGCCCACCTGAGGGCTGTGCGTTAGATGTGTGTGTTTGTGTGAGTTTGTCATTATGTGTGTGCCCCCTCCTTGAAAAGGGCTCTGCCCGTGAGTGGTGGCGTTTTGTAAAAAAAAAAAAAAAAATATATATATATTAGTGATGGATCGTAGCTTCTCAATCGTAACCGCAACCGCAACCGCGGTTGTACCCTTAACAACCGCAGTTAAAAAATATTCAGCCGCAAAATAACCGTAATCACGGTTGCGAAAGAAAAATAAAACCGCAACCTCGGTTGCGTAATTTTTCAGCTTCGCTCCTCACTAAATTATATATATATATATATATATATATATATATATATATATATATATATATATAATATATATATATATATATATATATATATATATATATATATATATATATATATATATATATATATATATATATATATATATATATATATATATATATATATATATATATATATATATATATATATATATATATATATATATATATATATATATATATATATATATATATAAAATCTTTTATATAATGAAAAACTTTCCACACCAACAGTAATTAATTAACGACCTTGAAACAACTCGCCTTTGATCTTTCTCGTATTTTTTAATTGTTTTCAGTGCCTCAAAAACTCAGTTCCTCCATCTTTCTACTTGACTCAACTTTTCATACAACTATCACATCTTCGAAAGGATACGACTCAAACCTTCGTTTATCCTTAATATTCTCAGTGTTTCTTTTTCTCGTGATTCCCCTTGCAAGGAACATATTACGTCCCTATTTGAAAAAGTTTCTGAGTTTGGGTTTTCAGAGAAACCTTCGGAATTTCTTCACACCACACAGATTGATTGTTCTTTATGAAAGTGTTGTTTGCTCCTGTAATGAATAAACCTCACATATCTGGGATGATTTCACTCGTACAGTTCTCTTCGGAAAGGTGTAGTCTAGGGCTTTTCGTCTTATCGGTTGTTTCGTTCTGGATAGCTCTTTCCGGTTTCTTTCTACCCGTCGTGTGAGACAACTATCTCTTATTATAACGAACACTTCTTCTAAACTCTCCAGTTGATTACCTCTCCATTGAGAAGATCTCCAGCGAAACTCCTCTATACACAGTCTCATCCTTTCTCTGTCCAACTCTCTAACCCCAAGCCTAACCACTACGCTCAATCTTACATTTACTCCACAGTTAAAGTTTGGTCCACACTCCTTTTATCTACCTTTACTTCTACAACTTCAAACGCCGTGTGTCTGGACATATCGACTTTTAATTTGAACCTCCATAAGGTATTCCAAATATGATAGAAATTGATAGGACCTTAAACTTTACACAATAGAGGAGAAATTATATATATATATATATATATATATATATATATATATATATATATATATATATATATATATATATATATATATATATATATATATATATATATATATATATATATATATATATATATATATATATATATATATATATATATTTGTCTGTGTGTGTGTGCGTGTGCGTGCGTGCGTGCGTGAGTAACTTTGCTTCTAACATGGACATGAATTATAGCAAAATCAGATAAGCAAATAGGAAAATTGGCTGGGGGTGGGTGGGGATGAGTCAGTCTACAATTTTGCCCTGGGTGAAAAAAATTATAGCTATGTCTTTGCTTGCTGTTTCCTGTTATTATATTTATTATATTTTTTACTTTGAATTTTTACTTTAATTAATGTTGAATTCAAATAAAGGAATATCACGTGAATTTATTTTGAAAGGTGTAATGAGGGAATATCGTATTAAAATCTCTACTGGTGATCTTTCTCTTTTTTTCTGACTCTTGATCCTCTTCTATACTGCATTTCTATGGCACTAGGTATGTCATAAAACCTTCGAAAAGAGCCTGACACAAAGCTTTGATTTCTAAACTTCTCTCTTTCAGCATCTATCCATATTTCTGAGACCGCCTGTTTGATTTCTTTCCCAACCGTTTCATAACAGCTGTTGTAGACGGATACCATTCATCTTTTAAATCTGTTATAGTGTTTTTCCTCAGATATCTCTCCTATGACCAAATCTTTTACTGCTTTTTTATTATTGACTTTCTCTCTATTACTTCTTCCCAAGGACTCTCCCTCCATTAATCTAAAAACTCGTGTAAGATCAATTCTTTGTTTTTACATTGAATTTTGTCCTTAAGCTCTTTGAAAGGTCAATTACAATTAGGTCACATTTATTCAATCCCTAAATAATCCTTTGAATCTCGAAATCCATAATGGCAAAGCCACTTAGTAAGATAAATTCTGCTATATCTTTAAGTAATTTATATATATATATATATATATATATATATATATATATATATATATATATATATATATATATATATATATATATATATATATATATATATATATATATATATATATATATATATATGAGCGACTCCATAACTCTGACGATCGAGCACTCGAGAGGTTCAGGGTTCGAGGCCTGGTCGGAGTAGAGAAATTTGGGCAGTTCTCTCTTACGCTTAGCTCCGCCCACTTATGCGTAATAAGTACATCTGCGAAGTGCTTAATGCAGGTGGGATCAAAGTCGGCATAGACCTGGACAGTCTTTGGAAGTTTGCCGTCGACCCGTGAAATCGTTGGTTCATCCTCGAATGAACCTACTGACAGGGCTAATAACCCTTCCTGGGGGCGGATTTTGATTTTGATATATATATATATATATATATATATATATATATATATATATATATATATATATATATATATATATATATATATATATATATATATATAATATATATATATATATACAGTAGAGTGATTGTATACATAGCAAATTTTAGTTTTCTTCAGTTTCAAGAGGTAAAACTGTTGGCCATCCAAAAAATATTTTATATATATTTAAAATATTGTATCTCACCTAATTCAATATGCACTGAAAATTTCACACCATTCAGATAAAGAGAAAAATTTATCGTAAATTTTTTATGTAGAAAATTATGGACTTTTTCCTGGTTATAGATAGATAGAATTTTTTTTTTTTTTTTTTTTTTTTTAAAGCAGTAAGCAGTTTTCAAAAATGCATCGCAAGTTAATTAAGACAATACAACTATCAATTTTTTTGTCCAATTTTCATGTCGCGTTGACAGAAGATATGTCTATTCAAAAATGTCGAATTTATTTAAATTTGAATTTTCAAATATTAATAAAAAACAAATACAAAAAAGAGAGAGATTCAAAAAATTATTTAAACACGGGTTTCAGCTTCCGCAGAATTACTTCGCTTGCCTTCTGTTTTGTGAAAGTAAATTGGTTGAATATTTACAAAATTACTCTCAAATTTAAGTTTTCCGAATTCTGCCACCAATTCCCCCAAACAATATATTGATGTTCGTGTCTACTGAACGACCGGAAAGGAAATCAGAGAGATGAATAGATACCGAAAGAGAGGATTATAAATCAAAGCTTTGTGCAAGACTCTTTCGAAGGTTTTGATATGTCTAGGGCCACACCTAAAGATTAACCAAAAGGCCGAACAGCAGAGAACCAAGAGTATGAGAACTATGGGTTTAGCTTTACCAGAAGGGAAGATATATAGTTTATTATATGGAAGTACGAAGAAGGAAGGAATGAAAACAAAGGAAGGTTCTTATTATTTTACCAAGTGTCAGAAATGTCAGGAATAAAAGAACCAGAAAAATTTTGCATTACGTTTCGAGAATGGAGTTTTTAATGCCTGTGAGTAACTTTCACACATGTGAATATAGTCGTAGAACTTCAAGAGTTCCGAAACAATATATGCCTAACATTGTAGTTTTTTTTATTATGATGCTATTTTCGCTCTCTATGAGATTAACGCTAAGAAGGGGTACGGACATGATGGTATCACTACTTTGTTTTTCAAAACTTGTGTTTCTGAGTTTGCACCCTGCCTAATTAAGCTATTTCTTCTTTGTCTTTCTATTTCGACCTATGTTTTCTGCTTCAAACGATTGCTTATTCAACCTGTGCCGAAAAAAGTGGATTGCTATCAACCCTTTAACTATCGTCCTATATCTTAAACCTCCGTTCTTTCTAAAGGTTTCAAATCCTTCCTCAACAGAAAGATTTGTAAAACATTTCAATTCCTTTAATATTATATTTGATCGCAAGTTTGGCTTTCATAAGAAAAGTGCTACTGGTGATCATTCTCTTTTCGCTGACTCTTGGTTCTCTGCTCTTCGGCATTTTGGTTAATCATTTGCTGTGGCCCTAGACATATCGAAATCCTTCGATAGAGTCTTGCGCAAAGCTCTGATTTCTAAGCCTCCCTCTTTCCATATCTGTTCGTCACTCTAATTTTTTTTCCGGTCGTTCAATAGCTGCCGTTGTAGTCACGAAAATCAGGAGCGCTTAAACCTCACGAATT
>SEYY01019230.1:5000-7500 GCA_009176605.1 Armadillidium nasatum | reverse complement strand
ATGGAGTACTGTTCTCACATTTGGGGGGGCTCAGGCTCCTCCTCTCTTCTGGATAGGGTTGAGTCAAAAGCTAAGAGATTAATAAACTGTCCCCTACTTTCAAACTCACTTGACCCTCTGTCTCTGCGACGTGACGTTGGCGCGCTATCTCTTTTCTACAGGTACTACAGTGGCAGGTGCTCGAGGGAATTGGCCTCTCGCATTCCTCCACCGTTGCGTCGTCCTCGTTGCACAAGGGGTGCCCTGCTTTCGCACCAATTTTGTGTGGACGTAGGGAATCCCAGGCTAGCCCGTTGTGGTACCTCCTTCTTTCCAGCCACCTCTATTCTGTGGAACTCTCTACCATCATTTATTTTTCCTCCTGTATTTAATCTTCCACTCTTTCAAGGCTTCCGTCTGCGCCCACCTGAGGGCTGTGCGTTAGGTGTGTGTGTGTGTGTTTGAATGAGCTTTGTGCATGTGTGTGTGCCCCCTCCTTGAAAAGGGCTCTGTCCGTGAGTGGTGGCGTTCTGTAAAAAAAAAAAAAAAAAAAAAAAAAAAAAAATATATATATATATATATATATATATATATATATATATATATATATATATATATAACCTTTTTCAAAATGGGTTAAGGTTGGGGAAAGAGGTTGGTGGGGTGTTCAAGAGTTGGGTCCCCGTCCCACACCCTGGTAACATAGATTCTGGATATTATATTTAAAATTCCAAGAATCTATGGCAAAAACTCCTAAAAAATTAAACTATCCGCATCCGCATCCGCATCTGCGGATATCCGCAATTGAAATCCGCAACCGCATCCGCATCCGCGGATAGTAAAAAATTACTATCCGGTCCACCTCTAGTCCAAAGGCCTATCAATATTCCATTAGTGTTAGGAGGTAGTAAGAATCAGGACCAAATTAATAGGAACAGGCATGTCCTGATCCATTTCGTTTATAGGTAAGCAAGTCAAAGGAAGATAGGGAAACGGAAAAAAGTTAAAATAGTTAAAAGTAGCGTGTTCCAGACTTTATCAGTAGATTGCATTTAAGATAGAGAATAGCAAATAAATTTGGGTTCAGAGATTTGGATAGAGAAAGAAAAACACTGTGCAGAAAATCGCGTCGCTCAAGCAATTTTCAGTGGCAGAGGTATGCGACCAGTTCAGAAGAGCAGTGTCCATCTGAATATCTGTAGTATGCAACAGTTAGATGGGCTGATAGAGACTAGAGAGAATTAGTGAGAACGATAGAGTTTATTAGACCTAAAGCTTCAGAGTCCACATTTTCAAGGACAGATGTATAAGTTTAACTGCTCAAGAGGTTCATGTCTACAACAGTAGCTATAGAACGACTGGAAGGAGAAGATAAAAAAGAAGATTAGATATCGAAAGAGGGAAGTTTAGAAATGAAAGCTTTGTGCAAAACTCTATCAAAGGCTTTCGATATGTCTAGTGTCACAGCAAAAGATTAACTGAAATGCCGAAGAGCAGAGCACCAAGAATCAGAGTGAAGAGGAAGATCACCAGGAAAGTGTTTCTCGCCAAAACCAAACTGACAATCAAAGATAATATTAGAAGAGCCGAGGTGTTTCCAAATATTCCTATTGAGGGTGGATTCGAAAATTTTAGAAAGAACAGAGGTTTAAGACATAGAACGATAGTTAGAGGGTTAAGAGGATTACCATTTTTTGGCGCAGGTTGAATAAGCGCACGTTTACAGCAAGAAGGAAGGTCGAAGTAGAAAGAAAAAAACGAAATAGTTTACCAATTCAGGGTGCTAGCTCAGAAGCACAAGTTTTAAGAACCACAGAAGGGATACCATCAAGTCAGAACGTCATTTTATTGTCAAGCTCAGTGAGAGCGGAAATAGTATATTTAAAAGAAATTACAATATTAAGCATAAAAATTGCTTCGGATCTCTTGTTCTGTCAAGATTTTCACTTGTGCAAAATCATGCAAAAATCTATTAACAGTCATAAGAACTCCATTCTCGAAAGAAATGTAAATTTTTTTTTGGATCTTGGTAAAAAAAAAAAAATTTCACTTTGCATTTTTATTCCTTTTCTCCTTCGTATTTCTCCTAAAGGAGCCATATATTTCAATTGGCAAAACTGAACCCATATCTCAAAGCATTAGTTATTAAATAAGATAATAGTGCAAAGTTGTCTTAGGGAATAGGTGCATGAATTCTGAAAATTTAAATTTGAGAATAAATTTTTAAATATTCAACCAATTTTCACGAAACAAAAAGCAAACGATGTAAGTCTGCGGAAGTTTAAATCCGTGATTCATTTGTTTTTTGAATCTCCTTTCATTTATTTTTTATTCACATGTGAAAATTCATAAATGAACTTAACATTTTTTAATAAAGAGCGTATACCTTGTCAAAGCAACTTGAAAATTGAACAATAAAATGATAGTTGCATTATCTAAATTCTATTGCCCTGAATTTTTGAAATCTTTTTAAAAATAGATTAAAAAAAAAAAAAAATTATAATCATAACTTAGAAAAAAA
>SEYY01019230.1:0-2500 GCA_009176605.1 Armadillidium nasatum | reverse complement strand
ATTATTATTATTATTATTATTATTATTATTATTATTTTATTTATTTATTTCGCTATCACCTTTCCCACTTTCGTGAGGTGGTGCCCACCACAATTCCCCTACAAACATACCCATTCTTATCTTTCAACCCCTTTCACCACCGCCCTCCATCTTACTCTGTTTTCTGCAAGTCTTTACCCTCTTCTAAATTCAAATTCCTTCTACCCAAAATCTCTCTCACTCCATCCATAAATCTCCACTCTGGCCTTCCCCTCCCCCTACCACCATCCACCTCGAATCTAAGTACCTTGCCCACCATTCTGTCCTCATTCATTCTACACATATGTCCAAACCATTTTAGCACACCCTCCTCCGCTCTAACAACTAAACCCCTCTTCCATTTACATATCTCTCTTATTCTGTCATTTCTAGTCATATCAATTCTTCTCAATTTACATATCGCTCTCATTCAAACTTTTCCTCGCTCTAACACTTAATATCCATGTTTCACACCCATACATTACAGAAGGTAAATAAACATTCAAACATTCTTATCTTTATTTCTTTTGAAATTTTTCATTTCTTCCATGCTTCTCTTAGACCCCCAACACTTTCATTCCCTCTAAAACTCTATTCTTTATTTCTTTTTCAGTCCCACCCTTACCTTCCACCAACATTCCTAGATATTTGAATTCATTCACCTCCTCAAGTTTCCTTCCCCCACTTCTACACCCCCCCATTCCTCCCTCCACATCTCTTCATCCCCACCTCCAATCCTCATAACTTTACTTTTCGCTGGATTAACTTTCAATCTCATGTTTGTACATTTCCCCTCAAACTCTCTCACAAGTATTCCCAACTTTCCTCTAGTTATATTTCTTTAACTACACCACCCATCAATAGATTATTATTATTATTATTATTATTATTATTATTATTATTATTATTATTATTATTATTATTATTATTATTATTATTATTTATTATTATTATTATTATTATTATTATTATTATTATTATCACTATTATTATTATTATTATTATTATTATTATTATTATTATTATTATTATTATTATTATTATTATTATTATCACTATTATTATTATTGTTGTTATTATAATTATCATTATTATTACTATTATTATCATAATCGCTAATTTTACTGCTACTAAATTTCTTATCCATATTGTTCGCTTTTCCTTCTTCGTTAAGTTGGCTCCTCCACTCTTTCCACATGTGGCCTCAAATATTAAAATATTTCTTCGTCTTTTTATTTTCTATTTTTTTTTCTTTCTTTTCTTTGGGAAAGTTGTAACTCCAAAAAACACTCACATACTGCGGCTAACCAGAATGATAAACCCTAAGGAAAACATTGTGGTTAATACTTTGGGCATTTTTTTCTCCATTTCAAGAAATGTTTCTGTAGTTCCCATTATTATTATTATTATTATTATTATTATTATTATTATTATTATTATTATTATTATTATTATTATTATTATTATTATTTTATTATTAATGTTTTTGTTACTTAAATAAATATTATTATTACTGGACATTACTGATATTATTTATTATTAATATTGTTATTATTTTATTATTATTATTATTATTATTATTATTATTATTATTATTATTATTATTATTATTATTATAATGTTGTGTTACTTCTGTAATGCTCGAATGTCCCACTCTAGCAGCAACACTGTCTCGTAATTATTACTAACACTACTACAAATGAAATTTTGCTGCATGTTTTATTGATTTTATAATTACTATTATCAATTATTATTTTTATTATTATTATTGTCATTATTATTATTATTATTATTATTATTATTATTATTATTATTATTATTATTATTATTATTATTATTATTATTATTATTATTATTATTATTATTATTATTATTTTGTTTGGTATTGTCATTACTTTTATTATTGATAATTCTATTAATTCTTTTAAATTATTGCCGTAATTGAAGTTAGCTTTGGAATCAGCACTATAAGCCTTATTACTGTTGCTATTACAATTTTTATTATTATTATCATCGTTATCATTATTATTGTTGTTGATAGTAGTAAGAGGGGCGCTTTCGGGGGTGCCAGATTTAGCTACTTTCGAAAAATCTGGCAACCTGTCCCTAACGGTCTTTTCTGCATTTACGTGCAATCCTGCATTCTCAGGGACCTTCCTGACATTTTCTTTGTCGGTTCACGGACCCACGCGGACCCCCGGACCCACAGACTCGAAAAATTTCATCCGGACTGAACCGCAAAGAAAATGGTCAGGAAAGAGAAAAAGGTGAACGCAGCGATTTTGCAAACTACTGTTGATATTTTTTGTACTTCCTTATCATAATTATTATGATTATTATTATTATATTATTACGTTCATTATTGTATTTGCGACTATCTTTTCTTATCATTATTATTATTATTATTATTATTATTATTATTATTATTATTATTATTATTATTATTATTATTATTATTATTATTATTATTATTATTATTATT